>JAWPHD010014222.1:0-62739 GCA_037043455.1 Cyrtodaria siliqua | reverse complement strand
CAAGTATGCTAATAATAGACCAAGTATGCTATAAATAGACCAAGTATGCTATTAATAGACCATCTTACCCGTAACTTATTGTGGTATCAGTTATAAAGGTCAAGGACTTGGGCTTGTTTTCACTGTCATGCAGTCTGGGACAAGGCCCTGGGAAAGCATCTCAAATGCTCCAGAGAGCATCCATCTAGTTTATAGAGACTGGGAATATGGGACAGTACAAATCATTTTAACATGACATAACCAAGAATTGAGATTTTATGTTCATTTTGACAGATGCAAGCAGACTGCTTGACTATTCCTGGTTTGTGATTGGTGGGAACAAGGTTGGAGTGGTGGCGCCACACGTAGTTACGCAGTTGAGGAACTACCCGGAAGTGTTCCGCGAGGAGATAGCAGAGCCAGACAAAAAAGGACGGGTACCTACATGTTTATGATATCCTGCATTCTCTGTATAATGATAAACGCATAAAGTGTAATGCGTTCAGCTGTTCAGAGGGACCTTAATCAGTTTGATTCTTGAACTACATGTATGTCCAATACATGGACATTGGATACAAACCAACATGTATGTCCAATACATGTACATGGATACAAACCAACATATATGTCCAATACATGGACATTGGATACAAACCAACATGTATGTCCAATACATGGACATTGGATACAAACCAACATGTATGTCCCATACATTGACATTGGATACAAACCAACATTTTATGCATCTTACCAAGTTAATTAGCACATATTTGCTGAGGTGACCAGTGCAAGTTTGCCGAAGTTGTCAATTAAGTCTTTGCTGAGTTTATCAACGCGCACCTGTACATAATGTGCTGAATAGCAGGTATCACCCTAGGATTGACTTTCAATGAGACAAAATGTCCCATTTGATTGATTTTAATGAGACATTCACCATTTTCATGAAACATTTCCGATGCGAAGCCGACTGCCAGCAATTGTTCGTCGACCGCGCATAGCACTTGTGGCTGCTTTTTTGAAATTTAGATGTGATTTCCTGCATTATGGCTCATTCCCCACCCCACACACCCACCACCCATCCCCAATTTTTTTGTGACAAAAACTAATACAATTAAAGAGACAGACAGACAATGTCTCCCTAGTATGGGGGGAATGTTTTGGAACTTGAAAATATGACCCAATAGCCCAGCCATTTCACACCTAACATTTGCCAAACAATCACGGTTAATATAGTGTTAACCTCAGATTTTAAAAAAGGCAGGGTGTTCCCTGAAAAAAAAAGGGCATTTTTAAGCGCTCGAAATTATGTCAAAAGGACTTTTTCAATCGCGCGAAAACTTCATAATGAAACAAACAAAAATGTCAATTTTATTGATGCAAAGGAAATAAAATATAAAGTTGTTATAAATAAAAATACAGTTACATGTGAAATAGAGTCCTCCCTCATTTATTTGTTTTAGTTGATTTTCTAAATTCTCTCTTTTCTGCTTTCCTTTTGTATACAATTTATTGTCAATACATTGAAGATAACACAGAGTCGTTGTTTCTTTTTACGGTGAATAACATTTAAAAAAAAAAAATCTGAACAGCGCAAAGCGAAAGTAGATGTTGTTAAAGCATCCGAAATAAAGCGTGTCCGAATTTACGTCGACTTTTTACGCTAACATAGTTTTACAATTGCTTGCACCAGTTCATCGTTAATTGCGTAAAATCATTTTAGACCAGGATAATGATCAGATATTACTAGAAGTTGATGAATTGTTATAAAAAATGGCCATGTTTATTCATAATCAATCGATTTACTTTTGACACTGCGAAGCGAAAGCGAACCGGAAGTTTACCGACATAATAATGTCGTTTTGATTTTTTTCATGTGATTTTCGAATAATTTTATATTTTCTCACTTTGTATGTTTTAATCGCGAATAAATGTATCTGAACAAATTTACATGAGATTTTAAATGAAATAAAAATAAATATATTTTCATTACGAATCGACATGGTGAAAATGGATTTCCCCGACTTCGGTGCGACAATTTGTTCCATTTGTCCCTTTTTCATGCGATTTTTGAGATTTTAATGTGAGAATATCGCGGAATCGCAGCCTAGAGTGATCCCTGGAATAGTGACTGATTATTCATTCATAAAAAGACTTTGCATATTGTATATTTCATATAGTAATCGCACCGTCCATCATTCTGTCCGTCCCTTCGTCTGTCCGTCCGCAGTTAGTGTCCGGACTGTACCTTCAAAACGCCTGCATGGATTTTTAATTAACTTGGCACAAGTGATCACCATAACAAGATGATATGTCGCGAGCAAAACCCAGGTCCGTCCCTCAAAGGTCAAGGTCACACTTGCAGTTCATAGGTCAAAAACAGGTGCGCAATTTCGTGTCCGGACCGTAATGTCACAACCCATGCAAGGATTTTTAAATTACTTGGCACAAGTAACACCATAACAAGATGATGTGTCGGGTGCAAAACTCAGGTCTGTACTTCAAAGGTCACACTTGCAGTTCATAGGTCAAAAACAGGTAAGCAATTTTGTGTCCAGACCGTAACGTCACAACCCCTGCAGGAATTTTTAAATAACTTGGCACAAGTGATCACCATAACAAGACGATGTGTTGCGCCGTTTGTCTGTACAATCGTGTCCGCTTCATAACACTGACATTCATGGACGGATTTTCAAATAACTTTGCACAATTGCTCACCACAACAAGATAACGTGTCGCGCACAACATCCAGGTCCGTGGCTCCAAGTTCAAGGTCACACTTAGAGGTCAAAGGTCAATACAAAGTGCTTTCGTGTCCGGTTAATAACTCTGACATTAATGGACAGATTTTCAAATAACTTCGCACAATTGCTCACCACAACTAGACGATGTGTCGCGCACAAAACCCAGGTCCGTGGCTCCAAGGTCAAGGTCACATTTAGAGTTCAAAGTTCAAAACAAAGTGCTTTCTTGTCCGATTAATAACTCTGACATTCATGGACAGATTTTCAAATAACTTGGCACAATTTCTCACCACAACTAGACGACGTGTCGCGCACAAAACCAAGGTCCGTGGTCAAGGTCACACTTAGAGGTCAAAGGTCAAAACAAAGTGCCTGCATGCCTGGACGGATTTTCAAATAACTTAGCACAAGTGCTCACCACAACCAAACGACATGTCGTGCACAAAATCCAGGCTCCAAGGTCAAGGTCATACTTAGAGGTGAAAGGACACTTTGGGGGCTATTTATCACTTACAGTGATATTTCTTGTTAATTTTTATTAGCTCGACTATTCGAAGAATAAGAGAGCTTATGTAATCACCACGGGGTCGGCGTCGGCGTCGGCGTCGGCGTTGGCGTTGGCGTCGGCGTCCCACATCAAGGTTTGCGTGTAAGCTGTGTTTACAAGTCTATATCTCTTACATTTCTTATCCTAGCACAACCAAATTTGGCCATGGGCTTCCTTATAGCATTATCTTGAGGGCTGCATAAACAATTTTGGTTCCTGTAACCCATGGGCTCCCATGGAACCCAAATTATGATAGCCCTTAAAATATGTCTATTTCACATCAAATTTTGCGTGTAAGCTGTGTTTACAGGTCTATGTCTCTTACAATTCTTACCCTAGCACAACCATATTTGGCCATGGGCTTCCTTATAGCATTATCTTAAGGGCTGCATAAGCAATTTTGGTTCCCGTAACCCCTGGGCTCCCATGGAACCCAAATTCTGATAGCCCTTAAAATATGTCTGTTTCACATCAAATTTTGCGTGTAAGCTGTGTTTACAGGTCTATATCTCTTACATTTCTTGTCCTAGCTGAACTTAATTTTGGAATTGGTTTCCTTATAGTATGTTGTAAAGGGTTGGATAAGTAATTTTGTCTTCTGCAAATTCTGGGCTCCCATGGAACCCAAATTGTGATGGCCCATAAAATGTGCAATAAAGGCAGATCTAGGTTTGCATGTAAGCATTATATAATTTTGGTTTGGGATTTGTCATAGCATTATGCATCTTATTACTTCACCCATATTGGGGCATGGGCTCCCTCCTCCCCCCCCCCCCCCCCCCCCCCCCCCCCAATACCCCCACTCCCCTCCACACCTTTTTTATTTTTTATATTTCTTTATTTTTTTACATATTTTTGTGTTGTTTTAGTCAATTCTTACACATATATGTTGCAACCCCCCCCCCCCCCCCCCCCCCTGCCTCTCACACCCTCCCCCTCCCCCTCCCCCCGACTTGAAACTTTTTATTTTATTTTTTTTACATATTTCTTTGTTGTTTTAGTCAATTCTTACACATATATGTTGCCCTCCCCACCCACCCACCCACCCCAAACCCACTCCCGCCTCTCACCCCCGCTCCACCCCCACTCCACCCTCACACCCCCACCCCCACTTGAAAATCTAATTATTATTATTTTTTTTTACATATTTCTGTGTTGTTTTAGTCAATTCTTACACAAATATGTTGCAACCCCCCCCCCCCCCCCCCCCCCCCCCCCCCCCCCCCCCTGCCTCTCACCCCGTCCCCCCTCCCGACTTGAAAACTTTTTTTTTTTTTTTTTTTTTTTTACATATTTCTTTGTTGTTGTTGTCAATTCTTACACATATATGCCTCCTCCCCCCCCCCACAACTCACTCCCGCCTCTCACCCCCGCTCCAACCCCCACCCCACCCCCACTTGAAACTATTTTTTTTTTTTACATATTTCTGTGTTGCTTTAGTCAATTCTGACACATATATGTTGCCCCCTCCCCCACTCCCAACCCACTCCCGCCTCTCACCCCCGCTCCTTCAGCCCCCGCCCCACCCCAACTTGAAAATCTAATTTTTTTAATTTTTTTTTTACATATTTCTGTGTTGTTTTAGTCAATTCTTACACATATATGTTGCAACCTTAACCGCCCCCACCCCCCAGACCGCCGCCTCTCCCCCTCTTCCCCCCACACTTGAAACTTATTTTTAAAATTTCTTTCTTTACATATTTCTTTGTTGTTTTAGTCAATTCTTACACATATATGTTGCCTCCTCTCCCCCTCCCCACCCCCCTCCCCCTCCCCTAACCCACACCCGCCTTTCACTCCCGCTCCCGCTCCCCCCCCCCCCCCCCCCCCCCCCCCCCCCCGACTTGAAACTTTTTTTTTTTTTTTACATATTTCTTTGTTGTTTTAATCAATTCTTACACATATATGTTGCACCCTACCACCCGCCCCCAACCCACTCCCGCCTCTCCCCCGCTCCCCCCAACCCACCCCCACTTGAATTTTTTTTTTTTTTTTTTTTACATATATCTGTGTTGCTCTTGTCAATTCTTACACATATATGTTGCCCCCTCCCAGCCCCACACCCACCACCACCCCCGCCTCTCACCCAACCCCCACACTTGAATTTTTTTATTTTTTTTACATATTTCTTTGTTGTTTTAGTCAATTCTTACACATATATGTTTCTTCATTCACCACCCCCACACCCCCCACCATCCACCCCCACCTCACTCCCATACCCACCCCGCACCCCACTCAAAACTCGAATTTTTTTATTTTTTTTTATTTTTTATTTCTGTGTAGTTTTGGTCAATTCTTACACATAGTTATGTTGTGCTCCCAACCCCACCCCACATTGTTGTAGCCTTGTTTTCTGATGGCATATACTAGCTATAAATTTATGATTCTCTGAAAAATCGAATAGTCGAGCTGCGCTGTTCTCCGACAGCTCTTGTTTTATTTATTTTTTAATTTTTTTAATTTTTTTTATTATTATATATATATATTTTTTTTTTTTTTTTTTTTTTTTTTGGAATAATTATTTTATTATTTTTTTAATTTTTTTTTTTTTAATTTTTTTTTTTTTTTTTTAAATATATCTGTTGGTTTCGTATTGCTCCAAGGTCAAGGGCACACTTACAGGTCACTTCGAGGGCACTGTGACATTTCTTGTTGATTTCTGTTGTGTTTTTTTGTGTCAAAATGCAGCAGTGATTATGAAAAAATAATATCACACTATTGAAGATTAAATGTAAAAAAACTGACATATAAGAAGTCTAAAAATGTGGACTAAGTGACTGATTATTGTTGCTTTTTACAGATAAAAAAGTACGTCCATCTTCATGAGAGGTTGTCAACTGTAGCGGACAGGGACGGAGCCATGGCTGACGTGCTGTCTGACCTGAAGGAAAAGGATCAGTTTGCAACTCTACGCTTATGGAGGAATGAGGTGAGATAACTGTTGTTGTTTTTCCACCAGTATTAAAAATGCCATGTATTTTCTTGCTGTTATACCTGCTGTTATACCTTTAAAAGCCAGGCGCGTAGCTGCCTATACGCGAGTACGCGGCTGAATCCACATGATTCTGACAAAAGCACCTCAGAACGCCCAGAATGCACCAGATTGCACCAAATTTTCCGTGGGGGTGGGGGGGGGGGACATGCCCCCGGACCCCCTAGCACAATTATGAATCCACATGAATAGAGGGCTAGCTACGCCCCTGTAAGCACCATATATTTGATGTTTGAAATAGTGCAGTGGGTGGATTTTCAAATTAGATTGTGTTTTAGGGCTGTTCCGTTAAAACATACCCGAGACCGCAGGAAGGCAATTTAATAAACACGCCATGTGTTCTGAAATTTGGTTCTTTAAACTCAAATTTGCATCTATGGTTAGTTGTTCAATTTAAAAAGTGCATTCCTTGGGTCCCACGTATATTTTAATGGAATCGCCCTTAGGGAAACAGTATAATGCTATTCAAAAGTTCAACACAAATACTTCAAGAAACCAGGGCAATAAAATAACACTCGTTCGCTCACCATGGCAATTAAAGTCAGCCATGGAACAAGTGACAAATCTTCCACTCATCCTGCAGAATGACTGATTATTTATCCACATGATTTCTATAGATTAATAAATTCAATAAATCAAAATTCTAATGTTTAATTTCTATGCGAAACAAATCTCACTTCAAATATGTCATAATGTGTAGTCAGTTGTCTTCCAAATGTCTTATTCCCTCCTCACAATAGGTGAATGATTGACCAGTCATCGTGTAGCTAAAATAAATACACCAATCAGAGCAAGCAGCTATTAACTAATGTTGAATTTCCATCCTCTATATCACAAATAGGTGCGGATCTACGGCTTTGTTGATAGATGAGTTGCTATCAACAACAGTACAAACTTAATTATTATCTTTCAAATATACATTTAGTTTCTACTAAGTTTCGGGGTGATCGAATGTCGATCAGTGGTAAGCACCTCCGTGGCCGGGATGGTAAAGACGCTGCGTCTAAAACTTTCTTGCCTCTAACCACTGCAGGTTGGAATCCCACTGGGATCTCAACTTGTCAAGTGAGGAAATACAGTACTGGTTCTACCCAGGAAAATGGGGTGGTCTGCCTCGACCACAAAAAAATCTACAGTCATATATGGCCAAACGTGCTAAAAATGAGGTAAAACACCATTCAAACAAAAGATTGTTTGAAAATACTGCATTCGTGGCATTGTTGTGTGTAAATTATTCAATAGAAGAATTTGTAGTATATTTGGTTTAGCGGGTGGCGGGCTGGAAACAAAGAAAAACATACAATCTGAAAAGAGAAAGTCTCAGCCAAAAATGGTTGTACTTCAGTCAGTTGTTAAAGAACTAGGCATCACAGAAATATATATATTGTCAGAATAATTATAGAAAGGCATATACCCATTTGTCATAAAATTTACCTTCAACTACCATATTTATATGCTCCCACCACCGAATGGTGCGGGGCATATAGTATTAGCTTTGTCCGTCCGCGCGTCCGGCCGCGTGTGCATCCGTTACGACACGTTTGTCTATCTCCTCCCACAATTTTCAGTCAATTGTATCGAAACTTAACAGGATGCTTACATATGTGTGAAGATGTGCATATCGATTCGGCGTCAAAATCAGCCATGTATTTAATTTGGAGTTACGGCACTTTTTCGTCAAATTTAACGTTAAAATATCTTGTGTGTCTATGTACTCCAACAGTTTTCATCCAATTTTTTTGAAACTGTATAGGATGCTTACCTATGATGTCAAGATGAGCATAGCGATTCAGCGTCAAAATCGACCTTGCATTTCCAGAGTTACAGCCCTTTTTTCGTCAAATTTTCCGCTGATTATTTTCAGTGGTAGGGGCATCCGTGTCCAATGGACACATTTCTAGTTATTTTTGAAATAACCCTAAAATGAAATACACACACACTTTTTCTGTTTCTTTATTTAAATGTATACAGTTGCCTCGGTAGAATTTTGGGAAAATACTACATATATTACATGAAACAACTTCAGTAGCAATATATAGAGAATATTATGTCTGCCTTTTACTATCAAGTTTATTGGTCGAGGCTTAGAAAACGAAGAATGGCGGGGTTCTGCCGAGCCAGTCTTCGTTTTCGTGCCGAGCCTAATAAACTTGATAGTAAAAGGCACTAACATAATATTCTATTTATCATGTAGATTATCCACATTTTCTATATGAATTATATTATTACCTATTTCTCAAAATGTTACGCTTTTCGAGGACGCTGCCATGTTGATGTTTTTTGTTTGTTTTATGACGTCCGGCAACGTTACGTACATTAAACGCCGAGGAATTCCGCATTGATTTGTTTTATTGAAAGCAACATTTATTAGGTCACCCCTTTAAAAAGTGCATATCTGCATTATAAAAATGCGTAATCATACACAGGCCAAAACTTTTATATGGGATATATAATATAATACTGGAAATAGTTTGTAGTAATCAAAAACGTTCCGGGGCGGCATACCTACAGGACTCCATGAAATAGATCTGCCTCTATTAGATTGCAGGGCTGGCTACGACATGCCCTGCAGGAGGAGTTGGTTTTAAAATAATTTTCCAGCCCTGGAAATGCAGTTTTATTTTTGTATGGTTGTAGGTGGTTCTTATATTCACTATCATGGTTGCAGGTGGTAGCCTGTCTGGCTGCAGACTGGCTCAGTGTTAGGGTGAATGGCAGTTAGGCATATTTTGGTCGGTGATGGCCGGTTGGTCTATTAGTAGCCGGCTCTAGTAACTGGTTGTGCTATGTATAGCTGGTTTTGAAGGCCTGTATGGCATGTTGCATCCTTTAGTAACCATGGTAAGTTGGTAACTGACCTCCTGTTTCCAGGTACTTATATCTGTGCAGGATCTTCCCCAGCCCCTTTTGGCATCACAGTGCCGCGATCCCGTAATGTCTTTTGAAGACCTACCACGATCTCTTTGTTTGACCATGACCTCTTAAAATTGTCCCACTATCCCATAAAAAGTCGTCAATACAAATAAAAAACATATCTGACCAAAACCGGCTTGAGGCATAAACTCCTGCTGACAAAAATACCGGTACATCCTTAGCTCAGAGGTATTGACTACCCCGCTGGTTGCCCTACCCCACTGGTTACCCTGCCGTTTGCCATATCTGGGATGAATTAAACTATGCATACTACATGTACCTAACCTGTCAAAACTAGCATGTAATATTTGTCATGAAAATATGTTCATTCTCTTTACATTTTATTTTGAATCTTAAGCAAACATGCTTCCATCCATTTATTCACAATTTAAATATAAAATGATAATACTTCAATATTTAAAATATTCGGTAACAAAATATCAGAACCTCATCATTCGGAGATTATGATTTTTGTCTTGCCTTTTCGAAGAAAAAAGAGACATAGGTGTTGCTTTTCCTGGCGGAGGCGGCGTCAGCATCCAAGTTTTGCGTTTAGGTCATTTTCTCACAAACTGTATGCACTAAACCTATCAAACTTTGCTTATAGTTGTATAATGGGTGATACATGGCAATTTTGACAAAGCAAATGTGGAAGTGACCTTGTCCCTCCAAGCAAAGGGCAGATAACTTAATAATTTTTAGGTTCAACTTTTGCGTTTAGGTCAATTTTTCACAAACTGTATGCACTAGACCTTTAAAACTTTGCTTATAGTTGTATCTTAAGTGGTACATTGCAACGTGACAAAGCAAATGTGGAAGTAACCTTGACCCTCCAAGCAAGGGCAGATAACCTTATAATTCTTACCTTCAACTTTGGCGTGTTTAGGTCACTTTTTCACAAACTGTATGCACTAAGACCTTTCAAACTTTGCTTATAGATGTATCTTGAGTGGTACTTTGCAACTTGACAAAGCAAATGTGGATGTGACCTTCACCATCCAAGCAAAGGGCAGATAACTTTAATTGTTACATTTACATCACTTTCTCATGAACTAGAATTATGCACTAGATGTTTTAAACCTAATTTATAACTTAATCTTTGGAAGAAAACATATTCTATTTTGACATAGTTGTGTCTTCAGTAGTGCATCTTTTTTTTGGATGCCTGGATTTCATCTATAACCTTGACCTACTTTTTGAAGCTGATGATTTTTATCTCTACTTCATTTTTCCTCCGATCTTTACCAAACTTTACCAGATTGATTAATATCAATGAAAGCTCGCACAAGTTCAAAAACCAGTCAGATCTGACCCTTGATTTAGTTAAAAATGCTATATTTTGCCTCTTTAATACGATAGGGCTTTCATTTTTCATCTGATCTTTACCAAACTTTACCAGATGTTTTGCCTTTTTTTTTTTTATTATTGGTATATATATATATATTTTTTAAATTTTCTTATTTCATAATTTTCAAAAAAAAGTTGGTGTTAACGCCATGTTAGCAGGAAACATTGCCGTGCCTATTGCATTTTTTCTTTCCAGTTGGTTGATTTTTGATGGGAGTTACATTTTTTTTAAATTTTTGTCAGCACTACTCCTCCTAAACGCCTTGTTGGATTTCGACGAAACTTGGCAGGAAGCATCGGTAAGATGTCTCATTGTGCATATCACGCTTTTGTTCCAGTTTGCTGATTTATGACGGAGTTATGCCACTTTGACATTTTTACTTTAAATTTCTTGTCGGCGCTACTCCTCCTAAACGGCTTGTTGGATTTCTACCCCACAACCCCCATTTATGAAATTTCATTCATAGAAGAAAGTGGGACAAATTAAAAAATGCCCATGCCAGACTAGACACAGCAGACTTGTTGCCCATGATTACCAGGTGAGCGATCTAAGGCCATCCTATCCTTGTTGTTTTTGCAATGTTTTAAAAAAACTACTGATGGGAATTTTATGTCGACAACCCTTGATATAAGAGCCGTTTTAGCCAGTAAAGCATCCAAAGGCCCTCTTGTGCCTCTTGTTTTTAATAGAATGGCATTTTGTTTTTAAACAAATGCACTTACCGGTAAATGTCATCTCAGCAAACAGCAAACTCGATTTTTTTTAGTTACTAAAATGTTTACAAACTTTCATTTAATCATTGACCTTTTTATTTTTAAGTCCAGCCCCCGTTTGGCGAGACATGTGAATCCACAGATTTCTTGTCTTAACTACCAGTTTATATTTGCTTTGCGTTTCAAATGAAATTGATTAATTATGAATAAAGATCACAATTTAATAACATTTAATCAGCTGATAGTTTTGTTCATATTGTAAAGCAGATTAAATGTAAAAACTTGATGTAAATCTGAAAACACATTATTTTAGATGCTTTATTGTTCTACTTTCACTTTGCAATTTTCAAATTATTTCTTTTTAGAAATTTTATTTTGACACTGAAAAAGAAATGTATCAGTGTATAACTTTATTATATTGGTAAACTGTTTATAAAAAGTCTAGAACAGCAAATAAACTCTTTTGTTAAATGACTAATAACTGAATATCTTCTCTTTTTTGATGTTAAAAGAAGGACATGATAGTTATTTGCTTCTAGAAATATTTAAGACACATATTCAGGTATACTTGAAAATTCATCTGTTACTTCACAGTATAACAAATATTTACGACATGAAGAATGGGCTCTCCCACTCCCACACACTCCCCTGTCACATGTATGGGCTCTCCCACTCCCACACCCTCCCCTGTCACATGTTTAATACAACAACTATCCCTTGAAGATTCTCTGGGGAAAACCTTGTTGTATAATGAGAAATTTGTTTTCCTATTTTTTTTAAATGTTGATATTTTTATTTTAAATTATGTTTTAAAAATATAATTAAAGTGTGTAATATTTGATGTGTATTATTTTCCAGACATTTAGTATATACTTCAGACGGGGTGCCGAACCACTAATGAATGTCGAGCGATCGGCCTGTTGTAAGTTGGTCTCCGTATTTATTGGCTGAAATTAATATGTTTACCGGTAGCATTTTAGATTAGTGTTTGAATCCCACTGGGAGCTCAACTTGTAAGTGAGAATGTGTCAATACTTACAGATGATGGGAGGTTTACAGTACTGATTCTACCCAGGAAAAATGGGGTGGTCTGTCTCCACCATAATAAAAAATCAACCATCATATATGGCCTAAAATATTTAAACAAAGATTTGTGTAATCTTTGCCGACTTGCATGCCGACAACATTATGTTATTCAACAAAGTTTACACAACGATCAATTCAGGAAACAAAACATTATTTACAACAATGCAATTCAAATCTTTTATATATACGCTAAAATGTCTTCATAGCCACAGCATGCATTTTGTAATTGTAACATTCGTGAACACATTTGAAATGGTGTTAAATAAATGGAAAGCATTTTAACTATAGGGCTCGACATGCAGGCCTTGTTCTTGTAGTATAAAAGTATAAACTTTATTTTGTCGCCTTGTCGAAGAAAAATGCAATACATACATGTAGGGATCACTTTGTCGTCCGTCAGTCTGTCCGTCCATCCGTCCGTCACAAAAACGTTACGTTGGCTATAACTTTCTCATTTGTTCATCAAACTTTCAATATATACCCTACATGACACATCGACATGACCATGCTAAAATATACAGGTCATTATATACATGATATAGGTTAAATACTCATTTTTTTCTTCATGAAAACTTAATGTTGGCTATAACTTTCTCATTTCTTGATATTTCTTCATCAAACTTTTAAAATATAGTCATCATGACAACATCGACATAAAAATACTAAAATATACAGGTCAAGTCACACTGAAGGTATGGGTTAAATACTCATTATTCCCTTCACGAACACTTTCAGGCCAGTTTTTTAAGGTCATTTATCTGGGTCCAAAAAATCTTGTTATACTGACAAAGCACTTACAGGCGACACACGTGTTCCGCGGAACACCCATCTAGTTTATTTTACATTGATTACAAAACAAGCTATACAACGTTCGAGCATGTAATGGTTTTTAAGTTGAAAATGATATAAAATACACTTGATATTTTTCGTAAGACGTGATTTTTTTTACTATGTTACAGGTTTGTTTGGATTTATCAATTATGGGGTACACATAAATGGCTATACATTCATCGATGGCAAGCTCATGATGTGGATTGGTCGCCGATCAAAAACAAAACAAACATATCCAAATATGTTAGATAACATGGTAAGTAAACGCAACGATGGATTAGATAAAAAAAAAATTACACTTGTATAACTGAGATTGATAAAGTGCTTATCTTTAGAGCCACAGACCTCTGTCCCTGTGTGGGTTCGCTTCCTGTCTGATGGGAAACTTTATCCTTTATTTCATATCCGTTTGAGGTTGCTTTCCCAATATAACATAATATGATATGTTAACAGGATTCCCATTCGTATATTAAAGATTTATTTAGGAAAACTGTATTTATGTGTAGCTCCGTTCATGTAAAACTGGTTTAGGAAGTTATTCTTGTCTAGCTCCATTTGTTTATCTTACATGTCTTTTCTTCCAGTGTGCTGGCGGGTTGACTAGTGGACTTCGCATTCGAGAATGTGCAATCAAGGAAGCCAAGGAAGAAGCGTCGGTGGACGATGAAAATTTAAAAAAACTTAAATCTGCATCATGTGTCAGGTTAGTGTTGAGATTCACTTGTAAAATTATGAATCATTTATACTAAAAACAGTCCTACTGATCATGATTTCGAAGGCATGATTAAATTGGATGCCTTATATTTATGTTGTACAATATCCCAGTTTATGTGTCCCAAATCTTAGGATTAGACAGTTATGGGACTTGATGTTAATTTTTTAGCACAACTAACCAGAAAGAAGCCATTCAATCTTATGAGTGTCACATCGCGTCTGTTAGCTTATTGATCTGAACGTGGTAACTTGAGTAAGAACTATTCCATTAAAGCTTACATGGGACCACAAGAAGGCACTTTTAAACACCTACCCATAGATGCAAAATTGAGTTTAGAGAATCTAATTTTGGTTAATAGGGTTCACCCATACCCATTGATGTTTGTTAAATTGCTCTCCTGGGGTCCCGAGTATATTTTAATTGAACAGCCCTGAGCAGTTTCTGATGTTCTTGACATTTGATGTTGGGGTTTGTTTCCATAAGATCTTGGATGAGTAACTCGTCCAAAATTTCGGCCGTTGGATGGGACGTAAACGGGGCGGTCCCGTGTATCGGTCTGTCCTCCGAGCACGTTAAAGAACCATAGCAATCTATTTGATAATAAGAGTAGGGTTCCCGGATTCATATGTATCCTTCCCCTCTCTCTAGGGCGGCTCTAAATACCCTATACTGTGTCGATGAGCCGTTAAACAACATTCAAGCTGTTTGACATTGAGAAATGTTAAACTTTTGTTCTTTCACAGTTTGATATGAAAGTGAGTTTCGAAAAGACATAGAGTTTGCCAATGAGCAAAATTAAATTGTGTGTTCCAGCGTTATTGATCTTAATTTTTGAAAAGTAATTCAATTTCAGCTTAACATTTTGTGAAAATACCATGAAGATATGTAATTTCATTAAAATGACCCATTAACTTTTGGCAAAAAAATATTAATGGTGGCAAAGTTATCGTAATTTATACATGAATTATTTTCCATAAAACAATAATAAACTAATCAATTGGCCATTAATATACTTTTTAAAAAAAACAGCTGCATAATTAAAACTTGTGAACACGATAACTTCAGTGAAGGTTTTGGATTTTCAACAAGTTTTATTTGGAGATTTGTTTTAATAAGATCCCAGATGAGTTTGACAATCAGTGAAAACTCCAGAATTTCTAAAGCGCTTCAGATTATGCTGTGAAACCTTATATTATTTGCATACGTTTTATCAAGAGATGAAAAGTCTCACAAAGAATTTGAGTCTATGTTCAAGGTCAAGGTCATGTAGTTAGAGTGCAATAATTGACCTTGAACTACCATGTATGATCACTAGATGGAGTGTTGCACACAAAATTCATTGTGACATGTTCAAAGTCATGTAGTTTTCATATCTGTTCCAATTAACTCAATATTTCATAGGATGGGATGAAACTTTGAGTGAATTTGTCTTTATTAGATGGATTTTTAAGGTCAAGGTCATACATTTTTCATGTCTGGTTCATAACTTCCTAATTGTTTGAAACAATTTGGAGGAATCTTAACGCATTTGTAGACGGTGTGTGTAAACCTAATGCTGCTTTAGCAGCACTATCAGCTCTATCATTAACGCGTATTCCTATATGGCTTGGAAACCAGCAGAAAATAAAAACATTATCAACTATAACTTGAACTGTAGTTGACCTTGAACTTTGTACGTGTTTTTTCAGTTACTGTTTTATTGATGAGCGAGGTATACATGCAGAGACAGAGTATGTATTTGACCTTCTACTATCACCCGATTTTGTACCTCAAAATGCAGATGGGGAAATGGAGAACTTCTATCTATATTCTATACCAGAGGTAATAATAATGAATATTTACTGTTTAAAATCACGTCACTTATAGCAAGCACATCACATTTTGGGGGTATCGTTGTCTAGTGGTAGCCTGCATGCCCCGTTACAGAAAGGTTGAAGATGCCATGGCAGAATAGACAGTGACCTTGAGCACATTGACCTTGAGCAAGACAGTTCAACAACAATCCCATAAAAATGAGACTCACTATCTCTATTAGAAGTGGCGAGTATCAAAGTGTAAATAGGATCTGATATTAAAGAGATAAGTCAGTCACTTTTGGAAAGGGGACAAAATTGCAGTAACTGGAGTCTATCCACAGGTGTGTAAAAGCACCGCATGAAACTACAGTATTTGATCGATCGATGTGATAAGGGTTCCTCTGTTTATTCTCTGTCAGTCTTGAAAGGGCTTTAAAAAACTAAAATAATGTACTGACAATCAGTGAACAATATTTCAGTCTTACCTTACATTCAATTAGTCTTTTCTATGCATATATGGAATACTAATAGTCCATTGCCTTTTCAAAGTAAGTTTATTTAGAAAAGGTAGTGTAGCACAACTTTTCCCTAATGTTTCCCTAATGTTTCTGTTGCAGATACAAGATCTAATTATTGCTGGAGAGTTCAAGGCTAACTGTGCCCTGGTTTGTGTAGACTTTATGGCTAGACACGGCATTCTAACTCACGATGATGGTATGCATTCTTTCTTCCTTAATGCAGACTAACCTATACTGAGTTGCAAAAGAAAGTGGACACTGAGTTTTGTTTAGATATAATTGTATAAAGTTTTTTTAGAATTAAATTGACAAATTCCAAAATGAATATGCCATGTTTGGTACCAACGTTCCATTGCCACTATCATGTTGTCATTTGTTTTTCAATAGGTTGAATCATTAAGGGACTGTCGCTTGATAAAGAGGATTTTTTTCCCCCAAAAGTTTACAGTTCCTTTTGCAACTGAGTATATGTACATTTCTTACTAAAATAGAACACAATTTATTCAGTTTGACATGAAAGTAATGGTAGAGTGTCTGCCTGGCCTGCAGGAGGTCGGGGGGTTCTTTTGCATCCTACATGCAAAACTTGAGTCCGTCTTGCTGTCCGTCCATTAACTTTCAGCTGACAAATGATTTTGGCTAATACCTTCCAAAGTATTAGATCTGCAACAAAAACACTTTTTACACATCTTCAAGATATCCATTGAATGCATATGATAAAGGCTGACAACCCTCAGATTCACATTTTATGAATTATCTCCCTTTGAAATAAGGTTGGAACTTAGCACTGCCAATGGGCGTTGTCTAATACAGACCATGTAATGTTATACGATGGCCAATGGGTGTTTATGCCGCTCTAGAAGGTGGTCTTGTTTGTACATGTATGCATATTGCATTATTTATACATGTATGTTACACATGTATGTAGTACATTTGTGCATGTGCAGTGCATGATTTTTACATGCATTTGAAGTGCATTTATTTTATGTTTTCAGAACCAAACTATTCCTTTATAATGGAGAGGATGCACATGAATTTACAACCCAGTTTTTAGGATGGACGATGCACATGTACATATATAGCAGACGGCATATTGAAGGTCACACCAAGGTCACAAGGAAGAATGCTGCTTCAAGAATAAAGCTGCTGGGCGTTTCAAAACATTCCATGCTCCAATTATCTTACCAATTAAATAGAGTAATATCAGACAATTGTAACAAAGACCAATGTGTTTTATATTGTTCAGACCCATGCTGCACCTAAACGTATGTAAGAAAATAGTTAAATCCAGTCTGACTGAGCTATGAAAAAAATTAGGATAACTTACGATGTCTCAAAATTACTAAACTCAGTACATTTAAAAACGCAACACTTGGTATTTTTTTAGTTTCTAGAGATGGAATTGGAAGTCCTCATGCAAAATGTGATTTAACTGAAAGAAGTACAGCAAATCTTGTGCAGCTGTTTATCACCATAATGTTAACCTTTGACAAAGAGTCTTGTGTACTAACATAAAATACAATCTTGATTTGAACAAAAAAACACCAGACTGAAAAAATCAAAAATCAAAAATGTTTCATTTTTGAATGTACTGAGTGTAATTTGGGTCATTATCACCATCATCTTTAAATCCTAGAAATTTGATTGGCTAATCAGTTTACCAAGTTACGGTACCAGTCCATGATGGGCGTACAAAATCAACGGTCTCGCGACAATTTAAATCAAAATTCAAGACTTTTGTTTGAAGAACTTCACTTCAAATGCAACGAAAACAAGTTTTCGATAAACGTTGGAAGGTTAACCGTGCCACAAATATTTGTATTCTTACACAGTTAATGGCGAGATTAAATCTAAGGGAAATAACTTGATATAATGCCAGGTTGTAATTTGCCCAAAACCTTGTTTGTCCCAGAGTTCACTCATCGATTGTTTCAATAGTCACCTATATTATGACCGTATACCTCCGTTTATACGACCACACACCTATCATCTCATGAAGGATTTCCCTATAATCAGTCCCTACATCCTGGATTCTGCACAAGGGTTAGTATAAGCATTATGCCAGATTACATTCAAGATAATTGATTATTTCAGACACCATGGCCGAGGGGTTAACAATGTTGCTTTGTAAACCTTCTTGGCTCTCACCGCTGAGGGTGCGAATCCCGCTTCGAGCTTGACTTTAAGTGAGGAAGTGTCGATTATTACGGATGGCTGTAGGTGTACAGTACTGGCTCTACCCAGGAAAAGGGATGTTCTGCCTCCACCACAAAAAAATCGACCATAATATAACCTTGCATGTGTTGAAAATGACATAAAACACCATACAAACATAAAGATTCTTCAAGAAAAAGCCCGATGTATCCCTCTGGAATGCAAAGTCACGTGACAACTGTTAGTTACCTGTGTCAGGACAAGTGTCGGCTACCTGTGTCAACTGCTGTAGATTATCTGTCGGGACACACGTTGGCTACCTGTGTCGACAGCTGTTGATTATGTCAGGACATGTTGGCTACCTGTGTCGACAGCTGTCAATTGTGTCAGCACACGTGTTGGCTACCTGTTTCGACAACTGTCGGTTATCTGTGTTGACAACTGTCGGTTATCGGTGTCCATACAAGTGTCGACAATCTGTATTGACAACTTAGTTATCTGTGTTGACAAGTATCAGTTATCTGTGTCAGCTACCTGTCAACAGCTGTCGGTTACTGGTGTCAACAGCTGTCGACTTCCTGTTTTGCAACAACTGTCGACTACCTGTGTCGATAGCTGTCGGTTGCCTGTGGCAGCATGTACGTTTTTATTTTGATATACAGAACTTGAATGGTCTGAACTATCTTGCCACCATGACACTGTCGTTATACTCAGTCAATTATTGTGACAATATCGAAGTTCAGTGCAAAAATAGCTCTGTGCAAAAATAAATGTACTGCCCCATTGTTCTCAGCAAATATGACCACTTACCCACTCCATACTTGGAATATTTAGAAAGATGGGTACCGGTATCTCTTGAGGTTTATTATGTTTGGAAAGCTTTCCAACTGTGAACATGACTTTGACGAATTAGAAAATGCCACACTCTACTCACACGCGAATGACATATAATAATATACTCACCAAAAAAAAAAGTACCCCCTTTTTTTGCTGGTATTCCAATAGGCCAGTTTTTGAGGGCGTAGGTCAGCTTGAACAGCGCTTTAATTAAACAATATTTGATTTTTTTTAAGCATAGTTCACTGAGTACTAAATATTCCTTTAAACAGTTCAAATTTTGCCAAGCAATACTCTTTTATGGATGCTATGGAAACCTTAAAGGGAGGTAATTTAAAGATACTACGTGCACAATCAGTGTTGTGTTTTTCTGTGATTTTTTTCGAAAGCAACATATAGAGAATATTGTCTTGAACAAATTGAGGTAATGTTTGTAGATTAATTATTCTGTATACATCATTTATTATTTCCTGTTTTGCTGTCTATATAATAAGGGACAGAAAAAGGGGTAGTTTTTAGCTCGACTGATCTCTCTGATCAGAGATCAGCAGAGCTTATGCCGTGGTGCGGCGTCCGTCCGTCTGTCCGTAAACTGTTATTTGTAGCGACAACTCCTCTGAAACTATTGGATGGATATTCATGAAACTTTACGGAAATGTTGCCCATAAAGTCTAGTTGATCCTAGCAAAAATTCATTTTGATGTGAAATCCAAGATGGCCGCCAAAGCTAAAAATAGAGTTTTAAAATACAAGTTTGTAGCGACTACTTCTTGAAAACTACAAGTGATATTGATATTGGACTTTTTCTAAAATGATCAGCATGACATGATGTTGATCCTTGTCAAAAATCGTTTTGATTCAACATTAAACATGGCTGCCAGTGGCCATCTTTGGTTACATAGAGTTATATAGTAAAAACTTGTAGCGACTACTCCTCTGAAACTACTTGACGGATGTTCATGAAACTTCAGAGGAATGTTGCTCTTGATGTCTAGTTGATCCTAGAAAAAGTTCAGGTCGGCCGGAAATTCAAGATGGCCGCCACAGCTAAAAATAGATTTAAAATAAATAAGTTTGTAGCGACTACTTCTTCAAAACTATAAGAAATATTGATATGGGACTTTTTCTAAAATGATCAGTATGACATGTTGTTGGTCCTTGTCGAAAATCGTTTTGATTTGACGTTAAACATGGCTGCCAGCGGCCATCTTTGTTTACATAGAGTTATATAATGAAAACTTGTAGCAACTACTCCTCTGAAACTACTTGATGGATTTTCATGAAACTTCACAGGAATGTTGCTCTTAATGTCTAATTGATCCTAGCAAAATTTCAGGTCAGCCAGAAATTCAAGATGGCCACCACGGTTAAAAATAGATTTTCAAAAAACAAGTCTGTAGCCTGAAATCAAAATCAATCAGTAGAGCTTCAAGGTCATTGACCTCTTGTTAATGTTGCTCAGTATATATTGTGCTTGTTCTTCTTGTGTAAACTATAATTTATTTCATGTTTTTTACCTTTACAAAACCACGACGACATTCTCTGTACCTTTAAAGGTTTTTGAATTGTGTTTATGAAGAAAAATATGAAGCATGGCTTCAGAAAATTCACATCCAGTTCAGAATTATGGCTGTTAGTCCCCTCTAACAAACATGCAAGGGTTAGGGTGGCGTCCCTTAGTCCTCTTGGTTGCCCCGGAACCACAAGGGGCTCCAGGTAATGTGAAACCCTTTGGGTTGGACCTTGAAGGTATAGGGATTGTCTATCTAGTTTCTTGAACGTGTAAAATGAAAACTCATTCCCTAAAAGAAATGCATGGGTTGGAAATAGGTACATGGAAAACTCATATGTGGGTAATAAGTACATGGGACTATATATTCCAGAAGGTATATTTGTTACAGTGTAGATTTTTAGATTGACTTATCAAGGACAATGCAAGCAATTATACTCGCCCTGTCATCGGCTTCTGTTAAACATTTATGTTGAGCTCACATCTAAGAAACTGCCCAAAAGAATTCTATGAAACTTTACAGATGTATTCACTAGCATGAGAGGAACTCACAAAGTTAAATGCCATAACTATGTTTTGAATTTTAACAGAATTATGCCCCTTATTCAACGTAGAATATTCTATTTTTCATCATATACCTAAATCTAAATGGAGTGTCTACTTTAGAATTTGCAGCAACTCTGCAGTTCTGCAGGTAAGAAGGTTCTAGGCCCATTCTCCATATTTTATCTTGATATAAATGGAGTATGAGCCTGGCATGTTCATTCATGTTAGGCGCCATATAACCTTTCATTTGTTGGTGCACCTTAAAACCCAATTAAGTTCAATTCTAAATCTACTTAAACGAAAACAATGAAACTTGACACATGTATTTACTGTCACAAGTGGTAGTCATGCCGACAAGGTCCATAACTCTGTAATTCTGATACATTTAAGCAGAGTTATGCCCCTTTACTATTAAGAGTTATGCCCCTTTACTATTAGGCGTCTTTTTATTCAACTTGGTTTCCCAATAAGTTAACAAGGCCTCGATTATCGAGCATGGTTTCGTACTACAGCTCTTGTTTTTTCGAAATACACCTCAATCAAATGTTTGACCAGTTGAATGGTAAATAGTTGCTAGAACTGGGACCACTGCCTGACCCCTGCCTGACCCCTGTGTTTGTGTAAGAGACGACTAAAAGGGTTATCCGATTTAACAGTTTGAGATACAGTGGCAGTTATGAAGTTTATGAATCCATGCTTCATGTTATTATCTGGATGAAAACGAAGCTTGGATCCAGAATTTGGGTGATCACACCATATCAGTTTATAACCTGTATTTTTGTCATAAACATATGGACATAGCTGTGTGTTTTTGTGTGAATTGTTTATGGAAGAACGCCATTTCCCTTTTATCGCTGTTGCCATATAAGTTGTTAGATTCTGTGTTTTATTAATTTAAAAATGGAAATAAGTATATTGTGTGTGGTATCACCTCAACCTGACATTAAGCTTTTTTGCTTTTCCTTTGTATACTTCAACTTAGAGGGCCTCGAGCTAGCTAAGTATAGATATGTGTGGGTTTATATTTTCGCAAATAAAGAAAACTGCCATAAATAATATAATAATAAAAAAAAAGAAGGAAAAATGGACAAACTTAAAACCCATGTTTAACTATAACAAAATATACTCAGTTGAAAGTGTACACAGCTCAGTTGTGAAAGAAAGTGTGCACTAAGTATTTTTTGGAATTGTATAAATTCGAAAATTAATATTTCATGTTTGGTACCAACATTTTTATCATTCTACTGCCAATATCATGCTGTCATTTTTTTTTCAATAGGTTGAATCAATAAAGGACTGTCGCTTGATAGAGGATAGGGTGTAAAAGTACAATGTTCAAAGCAGAGGGGTAGAATCCCCACAAATTCATGTTCATTTTATCATTTTTTGTTCATGTTCATTAAAGTTCATCATGATCCCTGCATTGTTTCAGGTGCTATCTCGCTCGCATCAAAAGAGCAGTGGCAGAAAAACAATAACGTGGCTCCAGCGTAAATGGAGTTTCTACGATAGAATTTGCAGCAACTCTGCAGTTCAGGGTGAGAAGGTCCTAGGCCCATTTTCCATATTTTATCTTGAAGTACATGGAAGATGAGCCTGGCATGTTCATGCCTGTTAGGCGCCATATAACCTTTTCATGTGTTGGTGCGCTTAAAAAAAACACCAATTCAATTCACTTCAAAGTGTACACTTTCTTTTGCAACTGAGTATATGACGATTAAAAAAGGCAGTAAGTTTAAAAAGTAATCGTATAATATAAAACAGATTTAAAGTATAAACTACTAAAATTTAGCAGATGACAGAACAAATTTCCCCACCCAGAGACCCTCTGTAAATAAAGTATTTTTAAGTTTCTTGTCAAGATATAAAAATGTACCTATCCCAACGGCTTACTTGTCATAATAGTAGGAGACCAGCTACAGTGTGTTGTAACTACGCAAATTTTGTCTTTAAAGTTTTATTTATACATTAGAGTTATGTCATGTTTAGCTTGACTTTCCTAACCCCGAGAGCTTATGTCGTGGTTGGTTTGTTTTTTGGGATCAGTAGTTTAAAGTTCAAGATTACCGTGAACTTAAATGTTTTCAGCTTCTACATAATATATTTTCATGATACCTCACCTTTGAGGATTAGGTCAAGGTCAAAGTTGACCAAGATCAAAGTTCAAGGTCATCAAACCTAAACTTGACAAAAAACATTATTTCTGCATTCAAATTGAATTTCTAAATAAAATAAGTTTTCTCTCGGGTTGGCAAGATGCATTATTTGTTTTGCCATAACATGTACAATGGGTCACAAGCTGTCAACATTAGTTACTTCCCTTCTCTTTGAGGTATTCAAATCACTGTAAGCTACCCCACTTACACACCAACCCTTGTGGGGAAAAAACAGGAGTCATGGTGGTGCCCTTGTGGGTACAGGCCACATAACGGTGCCCTTGTGGGTACAGGGCACATAACTTTACATCACTAACACTTGTTTGAAGTTTATAATTTGTGTATGCACCATTAGTTTCAAGCTCTTGTTTACGATGTGTGTTAGATGCACACATTATTAGCTCTACTGGCCAAGGGCCAGCAGAGCTTATGGGATGGTGTGTTGTCCGTCTTCCGTTGTCCGTCGTCCGTTAACTTTTCTTGTGTACACTCTAGAGGCCACATTTCTGATGCAATCATCATGAAACTTTGTCGGAATGTTTGTCTCAATGAAATCTCGGTCAAGTTCAAAAATGGGTCATGTGGGGTCAAAAACTAGGTCACTAGGTCAAATACTTGAAAAAACTTGTGTACACTCTAGAGGTCATATTTCTTACTTAATCTTGATGAAACTTTGTCAAATTGTTTATCTTAATTATATCTTGATCAAGTTCGGAAATGGGTCACATGGTTAAAAACTAGGTCACTAGGTCAAATATTGGAAAAACCGTGTGTACACTCGAGAGGCCATATTTTTGACCCGAGCTTGATGCAACTTTGTCAGAATGTTTGTCTTAATTATATCTTGGTCAAGTTTGTAAATGGGTCACATAGGGTTAAAAACTAGGTCACTAGGTCAAATACTTGAAAAACCTTGTGTACACTCTAGAAGCCGTATTTTTGACCCAATCTTGATGAAACTTTGTCAAAATGTTTGTCTTAATTATATCTTGGTCAAGTTCAAAAATGGGTCACATGGTATTAAAAACTAGGTCACTAGGTCAAACTTTGGAAAAAACGGTGTGTACACTCTAGAGGCCATATTTTTGACCCGATCTTGATGCAATTTTGTCAGAATATTTGTCTCAATTATAGCTTGCTAAAGTTCGAAAATGGGTCACACAGGGTCAAAAACTAGGTCACTAGGGCAAATACTTGAAAAACCTTGTGTACACTCTAGAGGCCATATTTCTGACCCGATCTTGATGAAACTTTGTCGAAATGTTGTCATAATTATATTTTGGTCAAGTTCGAAAATGGGTCCCATGGGGTCAAAAACTAGGTCACTAGGTCAAATACTTGAAAAACCTTGAAAAACCTTGTGGACGCCATATTTTTTTTCATTCGATCTTTACCAAACTTTACCAGATTGTTAATGTCAATAACAGCTCAGTAAAGTTTGTTTTTTTTTAGTTTTTTTTTTATTATCTCTACTGGCCAAGTTCGAAAACCAGCCAGATCGGACCAGTAATGGCGGAGTTATGGCTCTTGATTAGTTAATGCTATATTCTGCCTCTTTAAGACGATAGTCACTCGCTTCATTGATGTTATAAGAGCCATATTAGCCAGTAGAGCGTCCACAGGCCCTCTTGGGCCTCTTGTTATGTTAATTGAATTGAATTGGATTTTATAGTCGCACCAACAGCTAAGGTCATATGGCGACTTTCCAGCTTCCACTGGTGGAGGAAGACCCTAGGTGCCCCTCCGGGCAATTTTCGTGCACGGGCGGGCACCTGGGTAGAACCACCGACGTTCCGCAAGCCAGCTGGATATTATGTTAATGATACGATGTTAAATGCACACATTCTTATGTTACTGATAATCATACCAATTAAGTTTGCATTAAAACAACTAGAACTTTGTACGATGCATTGTTTTCATTTAATCTCCAAATCAGCATATTCCCTCTCATCTTCATCATGCAATTCTCACATAGGGATCGATTCTAAATCATCTAGGAAATATTTAAATAATTATGGATCAGCCAGGGACTAAATTTGCACAATTTGGCCAACTGAGACCTATACCACTGACCTGGTATTGGTGAATGAGTGAAATGGGGTTTTGTTTACGTCCCGTTAACCCTTAACCCACTATACACGACTGTAAAAGCCTTTGCGTCCATTGTAAACCGAGTAACTCACAGGCTGATCAGGGTTTACAATGTCTGGCTGCTGATCAGTCATTTTCACCAAAACACCCCTTTGTCACATAAATGGAATGGTCTTAATTAAAGAACAGTCCATTATATATATGTAGCGGGTTAAAGGTTAACACATATTAGGTTTTATTATATACCTATCAATAATATATACATAGTACCTTCATTTTCTTACAATGGAATACAACACCTTGTATCACACTACGGGTTATCACTATGCTACTAAAAATAGAATTAGTATCACTCTCTTACTAAAAATAGAACAGCGGTTTTTCCAATGATTCAAGCAAGTTTTACGCCACTATGCGCGAGAACGTCAAGACGACGTTACGTCATACAAACAAACAAGTAGATCAGACCAATGAACACCAACACCTTAAAACTACATACATTTTCCCGCTGCATTTTATCCAGAAATAATCTGCTTTATTGAATGTGTATGTAATAGCAATGTATGTCTATGTTAATGATGTGTACGAGGTATATAATAAAGATCATTACTAGAGTAACGTGTTCTGGAAGTGTGTATCACCTCTCGTAGGTAAATGCCAGATCAGGATCACACTCGAGGCTCCGCCTCTCGTGTGATCCTTGATCTGGCATTTACCTACTCGAGGTGATACCAACTTCCAGAACACGTTACTCTAGTAATAATCCTATTATATCGGACAGCAACTTCAGAAGGAGATGAGATGAAGGGCGATGTTTCCCATCAGACATGTCTCCGCCAGGAGATGAGATGAAGGGCGATGTCTCCCATCAGACATGTCTCCGCCAGGAGATGAGATGAAGGGCGATGTCTCCCATCAGACATGTCTCCGCCAGGAGATGAGATGAAGGGCGATGTTCCCCATCAGACATGTCTCCGCCAGGAGATGAGATGAAGGGCGATGTTCCCCATCAGACATGTCTCCGCCAGGGGGCGAACCCACGCCTAGCTCTAAAACGAAAGTCTTATCCCACTGAGATACCAACACTAGGTGTGAAGTAGCAAGAGTAATTTAATTACAAATATGTGTTTATAATATTCCTGCAAAAGGTTTGGAAGTCAATTCTTCGCTAAAATGTGGCCCCTATGGTTCCATTGTATAATGCAACCACTCCTAAGTTCTTTTGATGTATATGCCCACCCCAACACACACACTTAATGTTTATTTCTGCAGGTTAGAAGTTTTTGGACCCATTCTCCTTACGTTATCTAATGTATTTTTCTGTATTTTTTTTTATAAATCCTTGATATTTACAAAACAAGTAAACGTGTCCAAATTTTTCCTGACGTTTCCTTCTGTTTCTACTCATTCCAAACAATAACTACAAAAACAGAACACCTACCCTCTGGAAACGTCATGGGTACAGTGCCCTTACTCAGCAGGGAATCAGAAGGTCAAAGGTCAAGGTCGCCATGGCCTCATGTACATACGGATTCCATGCAATAACTGAAAGTTTATCACCCATACTGTGAAATTTGTTGCCTTTGGTAAAAGGAGAAACCCTGTTGCTTTTGGGATCAGTAGGTCAAAAGTCAAGTCCTGATGACCTTGTATGGACATCCACATGTAACTGGATGATAAGACACCCGCTCTTGAAAGTTGGGAAGTACATTGCCCTTGGTGGGAGGAGCAATCGTTTGGGGTCAGTATGTCAAAGATCAAGGACACCATGACCTCATATGGACATGTGCGGGTTTCTTATAACCTAACAATGTGTGCCAAACTTTATAGGTACATTACTCTTGGTGAGATGCGGAACTCGTACTACTGCTTTTGAGTCAGTAGGTCACAAATTGAGTTCACATGATCTAGAAAAAATCTGATCTATGCCAATGTCACTAAATTGATGCAGAAGTGTTTGTCGGATTTATAAAAAAAAAATTGTTCAGTTGAGCTACATTTTGTAAAACCGCAAATTTGCTACAGGTTCGAATAAGGTTCGACAGATATTCGAACATTACTGTTCTGTTAAGATACCATAATCTTTTGGAAAAGTCACAGCAGTCCATCGGATAATCGCAGTTCGGCGTCCGTTTATTCGGATAAGAACGTGAAATCGGTCCATTATGGAGCGGATAAGGTGCAAAAATCGTCTTCTTAAAGGTAAACACAGTGATATTCAAGGTATGTACAAGGTTTATCTGTTCTTTAAGGCAACATATTTCCTTTGAGACAATTTCCATGTGTGTCCATGGCAAAATATGTTTAGATCTTACCTGCATGCAACATTGATAATGCCATCTTTCTCCGATCTGTTCACATTTTGATCAGGCGATGTTCTTTACTAGTTATTCACTATTTATGAGATATCCAAAATAAATTGATTTATAGATATCCTAAAATCGAATAAGGGATATCCATAAATAGTGAATAAATAGTAAATGGCACCCCATAATTTCAGTGTAGCGATTTATGTTATGTGTATTTTGTTTTCTTTAATTACAACAGTGTTAAAATAACTTTTCGCTAAATGTTTCATTTTTGAAAATGCAGTTAAGTCAGAAACCCTGTTGAGGGGTCAACATCAAACATCGCATCTGAAACTAGATTTTTGACGCCATGCGCCAATTAATTATTTTCTGATCGAGGCAATATTTGTATGATTTGCCATATCTTGTTCCATGTGCAGCTTTATCCAAAGTAATGTCACTATTCATGCTTTAATAATAATTCTTACGGACGGTGGGAGGTATACAGTACTGGTTCTATCCAGGAAAAGCGGGGTGGACTACCTCCACCACGAAAAAATATATAGCCTAAAATGTGCTGAAAATGACGTAAAACACCATTCAGTCAATAACGATTAGGCAATAGTGATTCAGTTGCCGATGTAATTTTATGATGAGGAACTGCATAGTTGTTCATGCTTTCCACCTGTTGGTATATCACCCTTTCACATTGTTAGCTCTACTGATCAGAGATCAGCAGAGCTTATGCCGTGGTGCGGTTTCCGTCTGTCCGTCTGTCTGTCTGTCTGTCCGTAAGCTTTTTTTTGTAGCGACTACTCCTCTGAAACTACTGAATGGATTTTCATGAAACTTTACAGAAGTCTAGATGATCCTAGCAAATTTTTTTAAACATTTTTGATAGCTAGGTCAACATTTCTGTGAAGTTTCATGAAAATCCATCAAGTAGTTTCATAGGAGTAGTCGCTACAAGTTTTCATTATATAACTCTATGTAAACAAAGATGGCCGCTGGCGTCCATGTTTAATGTCAAATAATTTTAGAAAAAGTCCCATATCAATATCTCTTACAGTTTTCAAGTAGTAGTCGCTACAAATTTATTTATCTTAAATCTATTTTTAGCCGTGGCGGTCATTTTGAATTTCCGGTCAGCCTGACATTTTTCTAGGATCAACTAGACATGAAGAGAAACATTCCTGTGAAGTTTCATGAACATCCGTCAAGTAGTTTCAAGGGAGTAGTCGCTACAAGTTTTTACTATATAACTCTATGTAAACAAAGATGGCCACTGGCAGCCATGTTTGAATCAAAATAGTGTTCGACTAGGATCAACATCATGTCATGCTGATCATTTTAGAAAAAGTCCCATATCAATATCACTTATAGTTTTCAAGAAGTAGTCACTACAAACTTATTTTTTTCAAAATCTATTTTTAGCTGTGGCGGCCATCTTGAATTTCAATTAGACATCAAGAGCAACATTCCTGTAAAGTTTCATGAAAATCCGCCCAGTAGTTTCAGAGGAGTAGTCGCTACAAGTTTTTACTATATAGATCTATGTAAACAAAGATGGCCGCTGGCAGCCATGTTTAATGTTGAATCAAAACGATTTTCGACAAGGACCAACATCATGTCATGCCGATTATTTTAGAAAAAGTCCCATATCAATATCACTTATGGTTTTCAAGAAGTAGTCGCTACAAACTTGTATTTTAAAAATCTATTTTTAGCTTTGGCAGCCATCTGGGATTTCAGATCAACATGAATTTTTGCTAGGATCAACTAGACTTCATGGGCAACATTTCTGTAAAGTTTCATAAATATCCATCCTGGAGTTTCAGAGGAGTAGTTGCTACAAATAAAAGTTTACGGACAGACGGACAGACGACGCACCACGGCATAAAAAAAAAACAAGTTTGTAACGACTTCTTCTTGAAAACTCTAAGAGATATTGATATGGGAGTTTTTCTAAAATGATCAGCATAACATGGTGTTGGTCCTTGTCGAAAATCTTTTTGATTCGACGTTAAACATGGCTGCCAGCGGCCATCTTTGTTTACATGGAGATATATAGTAAAAACTTGTAGCGACTACTCCTCTGAACTACTTGGCGGATTTTCATGAAACTTTACAGGAATGTTGCTCTTAATGTCTAATTGATCCTAGCAAAATTTCATATCGTCCAGAAACTCAAGATGGCCGCCACAGCTAAAAATAGATTTTTAAACAAGAGGGCCATGATGGCCCTATATCGCTCACCTGAGTTAATTTGAACCAATACAAGAGGGCCAAAATGGTAAAGATCAAATACAAAATGAAGGTGCTAGAGAGTAAAACCTTGGGCAGAGCCAAATGTGACCCCAGGGCTACATGTAACATATGAGAGCTGTGTGCTTTGTGGTTTTAGAGAAGATGATTTTTTAAGTTTTCCCCTATACATGTCTATGTAAAACTTGTGACCCTTGGGGCGGGGCCAAATGTGACCCAAGGGTCACCATTTGAACAAACTTGGTAAAGGACCATAAGCTTATAGTAAATGCAAAATATCAAACCTCTGGCTCTTGTAGTTTCCGAGAAGAATTTTTAATTTTTTTTCCTATATAAGAAGTCTGTGTAAAACTGTAACCCCCGGGGTGGCGACAAATTCGACCCCAGGGTCACCAAACTAAGTAGAGGACCATAAGCTGATGCTACATGTAATACATGAGAGCTCCGTTCCATGTGGTTCCAAAGAAGACGATTTTTTTCGGTTTTCCCCTATACAAGCCTATGTAAAACTGTGACCCCCGGGGCGGGGCCAAATGTGACCCCTGGGTCACCATTTGAACAAACTTGGTAGAGAACCATAAGCTTATAGCAAATGCAAAATATTAAACCGCTGGCTCTTGTAGTTTCAGAGAAGCAGATTTTTTTAATTTTTCCCTATACATGTCTATGTAAAACATGTGACCCTTGGGGCGGGGCCAAATGTGACCCGAGGGTCACCATTTGAACAAACCTGGTAAAGGACCATAAGCTTATAGTAAATGCAAAATATCAATCCCCTGGCTCTTGCAGTTTCCGAGAAGAAGATTTTTAAAAAAAAAAATCCTATATAAGTCTATGTAAAACTGTGACCCCCGGGGCGGGGACAAATTTGACCCCAGGGTCACCATTTGAACAAACTTAGTAGAGGACCGTAAGCTGATGCTACATGAAATACATGAGACCTCTGTGCCTTGTGGTTTCCGAAAAGAAGATTTTTTTAAAAAAAATCCTATATAAGTCTATGAAAAACATGCAAAATCTCAATATACAATCTTTGGACCCCCCCGAGGCACAGCCATTTTTGACCCCGGGAACTTCATTTGAACAAACTTGATAGTCTAGCCGTTGGCGGTCATATTAAAAGAAAAACTGTCGAAATCTGTCTGGCGGTTCTTGAGAAGAAGATTTTTTAATGTTTTGACCATATATGTTAATGGCGGCCATCTTGGTTGTCGTGCTGACCTAATTTTAACAAATCTAAAAAGCATTCATCTAAGGATCATCCATGTGAAGTGTGGTCAAAATTGGCCAAGCGGTTTCTGAGGAGAAGTCGTTTGAAGCAAAAGTTAACGACGGACGACGACGGACGATGACGGACGATGACGGACGACGGACGAAGAGTGATCCCAATAGCTCACCTTTGAGCCTTCGGCTCAGGTGAGCTAAAATTAAGGTTCGATAGATATTCGAACATAACTGTTCTATAAGTGATATTGATATGGGACTTTTTCTAAAATGATCAGCATGACATGATGGTTACCCGAGTCGAACATTATTTTGGTTCGATGTTAAACATGGCTGCCAGTGGCCATCTTTGTTTACATAGAGTTATATAATGAAAATTTGTAGCGACTACTCCTCTGAAACTACTTGACGGATTTTCATGAAACTTCACAGGAATGTTGCTCTTGATGTCTAATTGATCCTAGCAAAATTTCAGGTCAGCCGGAATTTCAAGATGGCTGCCATGGCTAAAAATAGATTTTCAAAATACAAGTTTGTAGCGACTACTTCTTGAAAACTGTAAGTGATATTGATATGGGACTTTTTCTAAAATGATCAGCATGACATGATGTTGGTCCTTGTCAAAAATCGTTTTGATTCGATGTTAAACATGGCTGCCAGCGGCCATCTTTGTTTACATAGAGTTATATAATGAAAACTTGTAGCGACTACTCCTCTGAAACTACCTTGACGGATTTTCATGAAACTTCACAGGAATGTTGCTCTTGATGTCTAATTGATCCTAGCAAAATTTCAGGTCGGCCGGAAATTCAAGATGGCCGCCATGGCTAAAAATAATTTTTCAAAAAACAAGTTTGTAGCGACTACTTTCTGAAATCTAAATCAATCAGTAGAGCTTCAAGGTCATTGACCTCTTGTTGACTAAGACTACCCTTGCGAAAATTGGATTGAAAATCCTAAGATTTTCATGAAATTACTTAGAAACTCTAGAATTTTTTTTCCAAGTATTCCTAAAAATTCCATGAAAATCATAGGATTAAGGGATTGGATTTTGTTGGATTTCATTGGCGGTATTGGCCGCGCTTTCCTAAGAATTCCTATGAAATCTCAGGTGGAAAAACATTGGAATTCGTAGGAATTTCAAAACAGAAAGCATTGGAAATTGCTAGGAAAACATTGGATTTCCTTGGCGGTATTGGCTGTGATTTCCTAAGAATTCCTAGAAAATCTAAAGAAAAAACATTGGAATTCTTATGAATTTCAAAACAGAAAATCATTGGAATTCCTATATGGAAAAACACTGGAATTCATAGGAATTTCAAAACAGAAAAATATTGGATATTGCTAGGATTTCCTAGAAATTCCAAGTTCTCTACAAAAACATAAAGCAGAAACAATATGATTTCTTTGAACTTGCATTGCTGGTGACAATGATAATAAAATATTCATATTTTTTATTTATTTTTTTTCTAATAAAATAAATTCTCAGCAACATATTTGACACTGGGTTGTAATACAAAGTTTTCTTGATATTTTGTGTTTAAACTAAATTATTCTTTTAGGAAAAAATATATTTAAAATTAATCAGAATGTTCTTTCATTGTTGAATTTGCATCATTTGAACATCTGCCCTGCATTAACATCAATATTAATGATTTAAGATTTTTTTTTGCAAATGTGAATTAGAATGAGAACTGAAATATTATTTGAAACATATATCTCATTTAAAATCCACACCCGATACATAGGTTTGCTAGTTTCGTTGAAATCCGGCCCACAGTTAAGAATAACTAGTCGGCAGGGGGGGGGGGGTGTCGGGAGAGGGGGGGGGAGAAGTTTGTGTATTAAAACCTTTAAAGAGCCATAACTCTGCCAAAATCAATCAACCGGAACACGGCGACGACATGCGCAATAAGACTTGGTACTGATCGTCATTGCCAAGTTTCGTTGAAATCTGGACAGGGGTTCAGGAGAACTAGTCCTGACAAGGTTTGTGTATTAACGACAGGTCAATGATCTTGAAGCTCTACTGGTAGGTTTTAATAGCTAGATCAGCATTCCTATGAAGCTTCATGAAAATCTGTCAAGTAGTTTAAGAGTAGTCGCTACAAGTTTTTACTATATAACTCTTTATGTAAACAAAGATGGCCACTGGCAGCCATGTTTAATGTTGAATCAAAATAATGTTCAACAAGGACCAAAATCACGTCATGCTGATCATTTTAGAAAAGGTCCCATATCAATATCACTTATAGTTTTCAAGAAGTAGACGCTACAAATTTGTTTTTTAAAAAATCTGTTTTTAGCCGTGGTGGCCATCTTGAATTTCCGGCCAACCTAAAATTCTGCTAGGATCAACTAGATATCAAGAGCAACATTCCTATGAAGTTTCATAAACATCCGTCAATTAGTTTCAGAGAAGTAATCACTACACGCTTTTAATATATAACTATGTAAACAATGATGGCCGCTGGCAGCCATGTTTAACGTTGAATCAGAATTATTTTCGATTTATGATCATTTTAGAAAAAGTCCCATATAAATAACACTTATAGTTTTGAGGAAGTAGTCGCTAAAAAATTATTATTTTTTTAAATTTATTCTTAACAGTTGTGGCCATCTTGAATTTCCGACCAGCCTGAAATTTTGCTAGGATCAACTAGACATCAAGAGCAACATTCCTGTGAAGTTACATGAAAATCCGAAAAGTAGTTTAAGGGGAGAGTCGCTACAAGTTTTTATTATATAACTATATAAACAAAGATGGCCACTGGCGGCCATGTTTAAATTAATGTCGTATCAAAATAATTTTCAACAAGGATCAACATCATGTCATGCTGATCGATTTAGAAAAAGTCCCGTGTCAGTATCACTTATAGTTTTCAAGAAGTAGTCGCTTCAAACTTGTTTTTTAGAAAAATATTTTTAGCTATAATTGCGGCCATCTTGAATTTCCGGCCGACCTGAACTTTTCTTAGGATCAATAAGACATCAAGTGCAACATTCCTGTGAAGTTTCATGACAATCCGCCAAGTAGTTTCAGAGGAGTAGTCGCTACAAGTTTTTACTATATAACTTTATGTAAACAAAGTTGGCCGCTGGCAACCTTGTTTTAACGTCGAATCAAAACGATTTTCGACAAGGACCAACAACATATCATGCTGGTCATTTTAGAAAAGGTTCCATATCAATATCACTTACAGTTTTGAGGAAGTAGTCGCTACAAATTTGTTAGGTTTTTTATCTATTTTTAGCCGTGGCGGCCATCTTAAATTTCTGGCCGGCCTGAAATTTTGCTGGGATCAACTAGACAATAAGAGCAACATTCCTGTGAAGTTTCATGAAAATCCGTCAAGTAGTTTCAGAGGAGTAGTCGCTACAAGTTTTTTCTATATAACTATGTAAACAAAGATGGCCACTGGCAACCTTGTTTAACGTCGAAAAATCTTTTTCGACAAGAACCATTTAACATCAGGTCATGCTGATCATTTTCGAAAAAGTCCCATAATATCATCAATATCACTTACAGTTTTGAGGAAGTAGTCGCTACAATTTGTATTGTTTTTATACACCCCGCAAAGTGGGGGTGGGGGACTGGAATCACCTTGTCCGTCCATCTGTCTGTCCATCCGTAGACGCAATTCTTGCCCGGACTATTTCTCAATAACTCCTTCTTAGAATTTCGCGAAACTTGCTAGGAAGTATCAATATCGAGTGGACATGCGCATACTATCAATTTACACTGAGTTATGGCCCTTTGTATTTCTAATATATATATAATACAAAATTCTTGGTATTTCTCTAAAACTTCTGTTAGAATTTAGCGAAACTTGCAAGGAAGCAGCAATATCAAGTGGAGATGTGCACACACTGTCATGACGTTCCAGTCCAATAATTTTCCACTGAGTGATGGCCGTTTGTATTTTTAATGCATTTCATACTTGGTAGTGAAAGCTGTCCGCATGTCCGTAGACGCAATTCTTAGAATTTCACGAAACTTGCTAGGAAGTATCAATATCGAGTGGACATGCGCATACTTTCATGACGTTCCCCTTCGATAATTTTCCACTGAGTTATGGCCCTTTGTATTTCTAATATTTATATAATACAAAATTCTTGTCAGGGCTATTTCTCTAAAACTCCTTTTTATAATTTAGCGAAACTTGCTAGGAAATATCAATATCAAGCGGAGATGTGCATACCGTCATGACGTTCCGGTTCAATAATTTTCCACTGAGTTGTGGCCCTTTGTATTTATAATTCATTTCATACTTGGTAATCAAATAGAAAATTCTTGTCCGTGCTATTTCTCTAAAACCCCATGTTATAATTTCGTGAAACTTGCTACGAAGCATCAATATCAAGCGAATATGCGCATATTGTCCTGATGTTCTGGTTCGATAATTTTCAACTAAGTTATGGCCCTTTGTATTTCTAATATATATATATATATAATACAAAATTCTTGTCCGGGCTATTTCTCTAGAACTCCTTGTTAGAGAATTTATTGAAACTTGCTAAGAAGTTTCTATTATCAAGTGGAAATGTGCATACTGTCAAGACATTCCGGTTCAATTATTTTTCACAGAGTTATGGCCCTTTGTATTTTTAAAGCATTTCATACTTGGTATTCAAATAGAAATTCTTGTTGGGGCTATTTCTCTAAACCCCAATGTTATAATTTCGTGAAACTTGCTACAAAGCATCAATTTCAAGTGGAGATGCGCATACTATTGTGACGTTCCGGTTCGATAATTTTCCAATCAGTTATGGCCCTTTGTATTTTAATTTATTTCATACTTGAAAGTTCTTGTCCAGGCTTTTTCTCTATTTTTCTATATATCTTACAGGAACAAAGTCTTGTATGTTTACCCACTCCCGAAGAAGTTGCCAGCGTGGGGTATTTGTCCGCCTCCGGAGAAAGTTCTAGTTTAATCTACTTTTAGCCGTGGTGGCCATCTTGAATTTACGGCCGGCCTGAAATTTAACTAAGATCAACTAGATATCAAGAGCAACATTCCTGTGAAGTTTCATGAAAATCCGTCAAGTAGTTTCAGAGGAGTTTTCGCTACAAGTTTTTATTATATAACTCTATATAAAAAAGACGGCCGCTGGCAGCCATGTTTATAGTCTAATCAAAACGATTTTAGACAAGGACGAACATCTATTTTTAGCCTTGGCGGTCATCTTGAATTTCTGGTCGACTTCTAGACATCAAGAGCAACATTCCTGTGAAGTTCCATGAAAATCCATCAAGTACTTTTAAAGGAGTAGTCCCTAAAAGTTTTTACTATATAAGTCTATGTAAACGAAGATGGCCGCTGGCAGCCGTGTTTAAAGTCAATCATTTTTTAAAAGGACCAACATCATGTCATGCTGATAATTTTAGCAAAAGTCCCATATCAATATCACTTATAGTTTTCAAGAAGTAGTCGTTACAAACTTGTTTTTTAAAAATCTATTTTTAGCTTTGGCGGCCATCAAGGATTTCATATCAACATGTATTTTTGCTAGGATCAACTATACATCATGAGCAACATTTCTGTAAAGTTTCATGAAAATCCATCCAATAGTTTCAGAGGAGTAGTCTCTACAAAAAAGCTTACGAACGGACATCCGGACACCGCACCACGGCATAAGCTCTGGCTAAAAATTACTCTTTTTTTTTTTTATTTGATGCGTTTAGAACTATGTAGTATTTAAATCAGACACATTTTGTGAAATGACTACCGGTATCATTAAGCAACATTTAGTGTGTTTTTTTCACCTGTTTATTATGATTTTAGAAGGTCTTTATTCGATTTTCATAGAGGTTATTACATTTTTAAAACACACACAAACACACACATGCTTGTTCCTAATTTAATTGGCAGCTTTGAACAATTCTAACTTAAACACATTTCATATCAAAATGTACACGGGTCAAAATGACTAAAAATTACAATGCTGTATAACAAAACACTACTAAAACACTACCTACATTTGGCATGCTTCTGCGGTAAGTAACAAAGTATATTGTTTGGAGCGCCTGTTTCAGCCGAAGGTTTTTCAGCATTAACATGAGCAATTTTAACAAAACGTTCATAAATCATATATCATTAGACTGGACATTTTTTATGGTAAATAAATATTTTATAGCCAAAACACTACTTTCACTGGGGGTAACCCTTGTATCAGCGCAAATGGATTCTCGACGAAAACCAGTCAAGTTTGTGCAACGAAAAGTCAATACTGCCTGTATTATCTAGTTTATATTCGGCATAACAATGTCATTGTATAAAACTGTCACGATGTCCTGACGATTGCAATTCTAATGTCACGGTTTCTCCCTTACAGTGTTACTGATTTTCTACGACAAGTACAGGGTTATCTAATGGAGGGAATGGAATCGTAGCTACTAGTAGGTTTGAGAGTGTGATGGAGGTTTCTTTTGAGGAAGGATCTTCCATATGCATAAAAGTAGCTGTTAGTACATCTATGGAAGATGAAAGGTTCAGTCAACATGAACTTAGTTTTTCAACATAAAAATTGCATTTGTTTAATCATTAATATTAATTATAAGAATAGTACAAGGCAAATTGTTTTTTTGCATATTACTAACTACTGATTATATTTCATTGAGTAATATATTCAAAACCATGGTAGAATAACGAAGAAAAGATGAACAATCAACATTGTATTTAAATATATGCCAGTAGGTTTAAAGTCAAAATGATACTGAATTAATAAATCGAACGGCTTATTTTGATGCTATACTATTGCTTTTTTCCTGTCCCTGTGACTTTCAATACATTGTCTAACCGCTTATGTACATGATGAACACCACAGAGAATAACGACTGCATCTGCTAGTTACTCGGAAAAGAGAAATATCATCGTTGAGTAACCGGTACATTACAAATGGTGTCGTTGAGACGCATGACACTTTCAGGGAGAAACCGGGACGCACTTTTTTTTAAAACAGTTCTTTTTTTAACCTATGACAAATAATATGAACAAAATATTACTTTCTAATTGTTTGTATACAAGGTTTGATAAAGCATAATGTATTAAAGTGCTACATATGTTTTGAATTTTTTAAGAAATCTTTCATTTTACAAATCGATGTAAAAACGTTGCTAAAACGAAAAACTAGGCAAAACACTTCTTTAAAACATAATTATTTAACTTATATATTATTGTTTAATGATATATTTCGGAATGAAAACTAGCTAAAATACAAACTAGTTACCATTTTCATTCAAAATCTATGTTGGTAAACAGACATTGACTATTCGTGGCTTTACCCCCAGTGACTTTGAAGGGTTTTTTTCCACAAAAATTCATTGTTGGTGGAACAGCAGAAAATTAAGAAATCTCAAATAACTTCAGTTAGCCTTAATAATTTACTGATCTTTCAAAATATTTTAATTTACATTTACCCAATGTATTAAAACCATTTCTGATAAAAATTAAAACATCTATTTTTCAATATTTTGATGCTGCAGAATTTTGCGCTGAAATTAAATGTCCTATCAAAAACAACTTTCGCATATATAATTTTTATTTCTCAACCGATTTTAAAAAGTAAGGCAATTTTATTTACCACTAAATATGTTTGTTTCACTGATATACAACTTATTTACCTACTAGTTGAATTGAATTGGGATTTACGGCGCACCAACACATGAAAGGTTATATGGTGCCTAACAGGAATGAACGTGCCAGGCTCATCCTCCATTTACATCAAGATAAAATATGGAGAATGGGCCTAGAACCTTCTCACCATCAGAACTGCAGAGTTGCTGCAAATTCTATAGTAGACACACCATTTACGTTTCCACGTTTGCATAAGCGGTGTCATGATAAAGACCTTGAATGAGCATGATAAAAAATGATAATATGAACATGAAGTAGGGGTCCTACCCCTCTGCCTCTACTAGTTGAATTTTGTCTTGTCCAAAACACCTTTGGCTGAAACAAGGGCCCCAAACAATGTATTAAATAAACAAACTATTACATATGTACTGTAATGAACACTACAACCTTATATATATATATTATTATTATTATTATGCTATAGAACAAATGCTAGCACCACTATGCAGAGATTGCACGTTTGTCATGTGTAATGAACGTAACACGTAAACATGGATTGTCTACAATGTTCTTCAGTTAGATTATTGCTAGGAATTGAACTCGACGTATTTTAACCCTTAACCCGCTACATATATATAATGGACTGTTCTTTCTTTGAATTAAGACCATTCCATTTATGTGACAAAGGGGTGTTTTGGGGGAAATGACTGATCAGCAGACGCTTAGGCTGATCTGTGTTTACAATGGACACAAAGGCTATTATAGTCGTGCTTAGCGGGTTAAGGGTTAAAAGGACGCTCGATGATCTAAATTTTTGATTTATAAACCTGATTTTAAAAAGTTGCGAGCTCTATCTACATGTAGTCGCTCTACATAACTGGAATCTACATAACTGGAATATCTGCAGTTTTGATAAATGTATAAAGAAGCTATCCCGCCAACAGCCAAAATTTACAACATGTTTACCGTTTCTAAACCTACTGACAACCAGGTATATATTATAACATATATTTTGAGAATCACAACTCTGTAGACACAGTATAAAACGGTTTTAATCAGCCAGACCAAACTCCAAAACTGGAGAGTAGAACTCAATTTAAGCATATTGAATCACAAATATTTAAGAATCCGTGAATAAAAATTATACTTTTAATCGGCACATATACATTATTATATGATCTGAACACCTGGTCAGAGTTTTGTTATACAGTTTTTGTGGTGTAATTTGGCCGTTATTTAGCGGGTTAGTTTCTTTAAAAACGTCAAAACCTTTGTTCAAATGATGACCCTGGGATTAGTTATGCCCCCGCCCGGGGTGTCATAATTTTACACAAGAGTTATACATGAAAAACTTTAAAAACAATCTTCCTCTCTGAAACTACAAGAGCTTGAGGTCTAATATTTTGCAGTAGCATAAGCCTATGGTCCTCTACAAAGTTTGTTCAAATAGTGACCTTGGCTTCAAATTTGGTCTCGGACAGGAGACACGTTTTACATAGAACCTATATGGAAAAACTTAGGCATGGACCTCTCATATACTGCATGTAGCATAAACTTATGGTCCTCTACACAGTTTGTTCAAATGGTGACTGTGGGGTAAAATCTGGCCCTGCCCTATGGGTCACAGTTTTACATATGCATGTACCATAAGCTTATGGGTTTCAATCAGGTTTGTTCAAATCGAGATCATGGGATCAAATTTAGTCCCACTCCAGGGGTCATATGTTTTATATAATATAGGGAAAAACCTTAAAAGATATTTTTCTCTACAACCACAGTCATACACTATAGACTTACTGGGCATGAACAGATGGATACAACCAACCAGCATCGGCCCCAGGGTCCTTCCCAACCCCTTTGTACATAGCCCCACTGTTGTAACTTGGAAACCGTTGAGATCCGCACCCTATAACCATATATAGACTTACTGGCATGAACAGAAGGATACAACCATCGAACTAGCATCGGCCCCCAGGTCAGTCTCCACCTCTTGGGTTATAACTTGGAAACCGTTGAGATCTGCACTCTATAACCATATATAGACTTACTGGGCATGAACAGACGGATACAACCATCCAACCAGCATCGGCCATAACTTGGAAACCGTTGAGATCCCCACCCATATAACTATACATGTATAAACAACTACTGGGCCTAAACAGACACCAGATTTTGTGATTGTGCACCATCAACTGCGTGACTACAGATCTAATTATGATTTGATTTTGTTCATCTTTTCGAAGATCATCAGGACTGGTGAGCCATTTTAGCCCTCTAGTTAATACCGTAAGTAGTCGCCACAACATTTGGCCCTCTTGTTAGTCGCTACAACACTGCATATCAAAAATATATTTGTACATTATCAAGAAGACATCAAGAGCAATATTCCTGTAACGTTTCATGATTATCCATCATGTAATTTCAGAGGAGGTCACCAGAAGTTTTTCCTATGTAACTCTACTTATCACATAACATGGCTTCTGGGAGTGCAATAAAGCCATGACATTTCTCGTATTACACTAGTGTATTACAGATGCAAATGAGGACCGAATCACTGTGTTTGTGTACAGTAAAACATTTAATCTCAATTGTTTGCTTGGTATATCATAAGATACATTCAGACACTTTAACTATCTATCATTATTTGAAATCTTACTTTATAAAATGCATATTAGTAACGTTAAATTTGGTTTAAGGTGTCGCATTATTTGTAGAGCGAACACATTACAGCCACGTAACGTAGCTGAAATTATGAAAACAACAAAACAACATTGTGCTGTCTCTTACAACTTGCCACCATATATAAGGTAAATTGACAACAATAAAGTGGAACTATCTCGTCGTACATGTAGATGTGTTATGTAATAAACAGAATCTTACATTCGTGACTATGTATTTTTGACTTTAATAAACTTGTTTGACAAAAAGATAGGATACTCGACAGAGCGTCGTATCCTATTATTTTATCCGACTCATTTATTAAAATCAATAATACACAGTCACTCATGTAAGATCCTCTATGTAAACAAATATGGCCCTGGCAGCCATGCATGACACCGAATCAAAATGAATTTTGTTTAGAACCAACATGTCATGTTAGTCATTTTGGTAAAGGTTCCAAATCTATACCACTTATGTTTTTTATAGTCGCAACAAAGGTGCATTTTTAAAAGTTCAATGAAAATCCATCAAGTTGTTTCAGAAGAGTAGTCACCACAAGTGTACACTATATAACTCTATTTAAACAAAGATGTTAAATATCAAATCAAATTGAATTTTATTTAGGAACAACAACATGTCATGCCAGTTATTTTGGTAAAGGTTTAAAATCAATACCCCTTATGGTTTATGAGAAGTAGTTGCAACAAAACAGTATTTTTAAAATCTATTTTTAGCTGTGGCAGCCATCTTGAATTTCTGATCAATCCGAGTTTTACTTAGAACCAACCATTCCTTAAAAGCTCAATGAAAATCCACCAGGTAGTGTCCGAGCAGTAGTCGCCACAAAAAAAGTTTATGGATGGAAGGACGGACAGACGGACGACAGAAGCTGCACCATGGCATATGCTCTGCTGGTCTCTGATCAGTAGAGCTAACAAGAATTGTGTTACGTTGTCTTTGCATAGTCATTTTCTTTAAACAAATAACAATGAGTATAAATATGATACATCAATAATTTAAACATAAACTAAAATGTCAACTGAAAATATTTACAAAATTACCCATTTTTAAGAGATTCAAAATTGAATTACTCCATTTTAAGGACTCTTAATAAAAATAAGAATTAAACCCTGTGTAAGTTCACATTAAGTCCAGCTTGTTGTGAAATTATCTTTAATATGTTTAACAGTTTATCATGTTTATCAAAAACAAACATTTTTTGTCCGTAAAATTAAAAATATATTCTGTAACTATCTTATACAAATAAATTGTGGTTTACGTGGCACCAAGACAAAAGGGTTATACAGAGGGAAAAAAGTTTAGCAAGTTTTTGTTGCACCCTGGAAATAATACATTCTTGGTTTTAAAATCAAGAAACTACTGCCATAGACACACTATTTTATTAAACACACATCAATAACAGTCGAACATCTTAATGACGTAACGAATAAATGAACGTAGGAGACAAGCCCGTAAGGTCCCAAAATGTCAGTATATCTTGTATACAGTATTATTTCATCTAAAAAAAACTTGCTAAAATTTTTTCCCTCGGTATACGTTGCCAAAAGGAATAAACACATTCCAGACTAACCATTGGCTTCAAACAAAACAAAAAGTTACAGAAGTGGCCTAGCCAATGGACAGCGACAAAGGGCAATACACCATCACATAAGCTCATCTGACCTTTGCAGTAGAATTAAAAATCAGTAAGCCAACTTATTTCACAAAATTTGTAACGGAATACAGGTGGATCACTGTATTTGGCTCAGAAAGTCCTCTTAACAGATTCCAGGTCTTGGATTCACCAACCATTCTTGAGAATATTCTTAGACTTAAGCTCAAGTACGCAAATTTCAATCAAAATAATTCTATAAGTTTACAGAATAAATGTTCATTTATAAATATGATGCATACTAATAAATAGCAACTTCTTACGATTGTTTATCTTTGACGGTCATGGAAATATCTGTGAACGAATTTTCAGTACTTGAGCTCAAGTCTAAGAATAGTTTAAAGAATGGTTGGTGAATTTCAGGCCAGGTGAATGAATTTGGTTTATTAAAAAAATCTTTGTAACAGAGTCCAGATGGATGATCTCTGACTGGTGCGCAGGTTCCTTGTTATGTTGTTCAGACTGGTGCACAGACTGGTGCACAGGTTCCTTGTTATATTGTTCAGACTGGTGCACAGGTTCCTTGTTATGTTGTTCAGATTGGTGCACAGGTTCGTTGTTATGTTGTTCAAGTAGGATTTATAAGATGTCAAAGTCGATCACAAAGCTTCTTTACAACCCTGCACTGCGAAATGTCGGTGCGGGTCTATGTCACTGAGATTTGTTGACAACCCTGTCCTGTGGGACGTAGGTGTATGACGCTGTCTGCGGGATTGTGTCACTGTGGTTTGTTGACAACCCTGTCCTCTGAGATGTCTATGTTTGATGCTGTCTGCGGGATTGTGTCACTGTGGTTTGTTGACAACCCTATCCTTTGAGATGTCTGTGTTTGATACTGACTGCGGGATTGTGTCACTGTGGTTGGTTGACAACCCTATCCTGCGAGATGTCTGTGTATGACGCTGACTGCGGGATTGTGCTAGTGTAGTCCAGGGCCTGCTGTAGCGTATTAAACCCAATATAGCCATGGTGATGAAGGGAATTCACTTGAGAACTGAGGCCCCCCATACTGAGAGCATGCTGCAAGGCACTGGGCAGCCCGGCGAGGCTGGGCAGGCTGGCGAGGCTGTGCAGGGGATTAGATAGGTTTATGGGTTCAGGCATGGAGCTAGATAGTGTATCAGCAAGACTTAGAGCTCCCGTGGTCAGCGTGGATGGCAGCGAAGCAGGGACACTAGAGGGTACAGATGAAGTGAAGCCGTAGTGGCGCAACATCAACGAGGCGGTGGTATCTGCAGAATCAATGTGTTGGTTATACAAGTCAGATGCATGCTGGTTTGACACGGGTACAGGATGCAGAGAGGGAATCTTGATTTCTGAGTAGGCTCTCTGTAACTGCACATGCTCGTGCATGTCGTGTGGCATGTGTTCCATATTATGCTGTACAAGATCGTGAATCTTGGCCATTACGTCCTCATGATCGGTAATCGACTCACCACCGGTTTGATCCGACTTTTTACTTCCAGGTGTTGGATCCATTTTCTGCAACGATTCTGGATCATGTATTGACCGTGGCAACACACTGATTTCCGTTTTTATACCTGACCTCCGATTTACTTCTCTGATATCTTTGAGCATTTCCTTAACCTTTGCCTTGCTCATTGAATGGCGCTTTTCCATATGCGACCAAAACGGTGTACTCTGTATAAATGCATGATCACAAATATGGCACATGAACTTCTTTACTCCCGTGTGTATTCTCTCGTGACGCTTTAATCCCGTCTTATCTCTGAACTTCCTGTCACAGAATTCACACTTCAGCGTCGCTTCAAAATGCGTGGCCTGATGAACGTTTAGACTGGACCGCTTGAAGAAGCGCCGTTTACAAACCTCGCATTCGAACCGGGTCAGACCCATGTGTATGTTGGCTTGGTGGGTGAGAAGGCTCGTCTTGCTCAGGAAACGCATCTCGCACACGTTACACAAGTGAGGACGGTCACCTAGAATAAAATAATAAATAGTACTTTTTTAATATCTATTCATCGTTACATGACATGCAGAAATAATGTAATTACATGTATAACTAAAACTATCACTGAAGGTTAAAAATTCTAAGTCAAACAAAAGGCCATAACTCTGTAATAAATTAGGCAGTCAACAATGGGTGATGTAGTACCCACATAGCTGTATTTTTAAAATCTATTTAACTGTAAAGTTTCATGAAAATCCATCAAAGAGTTTCAGAGGAGTAATCGCCACAAATTTTTCCGGTATTATTTTATTATTAAGTATTATGTAAACAAAGATGGCCTCCGGTGGACATGTTTGATATTGAAATGAATTGTGTTAAGGACCAACTACATGTAACGCAAATCATATTAGTAAGGTTCCAAATCAATACCACTCATGGTTTTTGAAAAGTAGTTATCACAAACTTGTATTGTTAAAATCTATTTTTAGCTGTGGCAGCCATCTTGAATTTCCGGCCAAACTGAATTTTCACTTAGGACCAACTAGACATCAAGGAACATTCCTGTAAAGTTTCATGAAAATGCATCAAGTAGTTTCAGAGGAGTAGTCGCCGCAAGTTTTTCCTATATAACTAGATATCAAAGACGCCGCTGGCAGCCATGTTTGAAATCAAACTAAAATGAATTTTGGTTAGGACCATCTACATGTCATGCCAGTCATTTTAATGAAGTTCCAAATCAATACCACTTATGGTTTTTCAAAAGTAGATGTCACAAACATGTATTTTTAAAATCTATTATAGACGTGACGGCTTTCTTGTATTTCCGACCAACCTGAATGTACATGTATGCCAGGATCAACCAGACATCAAGATCAACATTTCTGTGAAGTTTCATGAAAATCTGTGAAGTAGTTTCTGAGGAGTAGTCGATACAAGTTTTTTACTATATAACTCTATGTAAACAAAGATGGCTGCAGGTATCCAATGATTTTCAAAATGATTTTCGACAAGGACCAACATCATGACATGCTGATCATTTTAGTAAAAGTCCCATATCAATATCACTTATAGTTTTCATGAAGTAATAATGAGAACGAGATTTGCTCCCGATAATCCGAGCGAGCGTTAATTATAATTATATTTATTTGGTATGTATGTGTGTATGTCATTCAAAGGTTTATAGTCCCTCCACCAGGTGCGCCTCTTATTTTTACTGGATATATAAAGAAAATGGTGCTTAGTATTATACTTTAAACAAATACCATAGGAAGTAAATGACATATGCCCTTTAAATAAATACAAAAAACAATGCATGAAAATATAAATAATAATCTGTAATATGTCAAAGGCAAGTGAACGCATATTGGATATTACCTCCCTTTATACACATGTGAAAGAATGTTGGATATTACCTCCCTTTATGGTAAGCTGATATACTATAAATGACATTATACTACATAAACAAAGATGGCTGTGGGCAGCCATGTTTAATGTCGAATCAAAACAATTTTAGACAAGGACCAAAAACATGTCATGCCGATCATTTTAGAAAAAAGCCCCATATCAATATCACTTAAGTTTTCAGGTTGTGCACACATTTTTTTAAATCTATTTAAGCTGTGGTGGCCATCTTGAATTTTCGGCCGACCTGATTGTTGTTAGGATCAACTAGACATCAAGAGCAACATTCCTGTGAAGTTTTATGAAAATCTGTAAATTTGTTTCAGAGGAGTAGTCTCCACAAGTTTTTCCTATATAACTCTATGTAAACAAAGATGGCCGCATGTCGCATCAGTCATTTTGTTTTTGAGAAGTAGTCGCCACAGAATTGCATTTTTAAAATCTATTTTCAGCTATGGCACCCATCTTGAATTTTCGACCGACCTGAATCTTTGCCAAGATCAACTAGACATCAAGAGCAACATTCCTGTGAAGTAGTCGCCACAATTTTTTTTTTACGGACGGACACCGCACCACGGCAAAAATGTGTTACATGAGGGGACGAGACGCGATGTTACTGACAATGCGATTTGTCAGTATTTGTGAAAGTGGGGGTATAACAATAGTGATGCACCAATTAATCTATTGTAACCGGTCATCAGTTACTTAGGCATCCGATTATGATGATCGTTTATGAAAGTCTATAATCAATCATCGGTAATATGTAAAAATGCACTTTAATTAATGTTCAAAATAGAAATAAACATGACTATCCAGGAGACAACAGTTAGGAAATACACTTTTGAAAATGAACATATACACAAATAAACACATTTATATCAATCATAAGAAACAAGACAGGAAAGAATACATACTTAATCAGAAATTATTCTAAGTTCAAGGTCTGAAACTCAGTATAAAGACACATGATATATATACTGAAAGGAAATAGAAACACACCATGGGAATTTCCGCTATATATTGTATATACAATATGCTGCTGTTAATCGAATGGTACATGGCTACGTAAGATCTTTCCTTTCGGAAAAAATACTAAATCAACACGTAACGCAGCAAATAGTATTCCCGCAAAGTTGCATTATTGACAGTTTGGCGCAAACTTAGGATCCAAAATTTTGCAAACTCTTTCCGTTAAATACAGTACTGAACTGGCTCAAATTTTCAAAGAGGAACTTCAACATTTATTAATTTCTTGTTACAACGTGTTCTGTGATTAAAACGTCTACAACATCACAGTTGTCCTTTCTCTAACTGACTGCATCTCTTTTTTTTTACAAAACATCTTGGGATTTCCTTGGAATATATATGGAATTAAGTGTGCAGTATATACAATATATAGCGGAAATTCTCATGGTGCGTTTCTTTTTTCTTTCAGTATATAATAAATTATTTGCTGGCAGTTTATATAGATGGCATTGTGTACTGTTTAGTCATCAGATTACATTTATTTTGGTGCAAAAGTTAATAGAAGCAATTTCTTTTATGTGATAGACAGTGCAGTAGAAATCAGAATAAAATAAAACAGTGACTATGTAGTAAAACATGGATAATATTGAAGTGACCTTCACAGTTCCAATAAAGAAACAGAAAATTTACAGTTTCAAGGAAATGATTTGGAGTCAATGGATTGGATTGAAAACATTTTTTTCCTAGCTGATTTGTTAGTACATTTTGCATCGTCTGCATTACATGAGCTATTTATAGTCATTCACTGTAATTGACAGGCCTATATAACTGTGTAATTTGATAAGTCACACCTCCAATCTCTCCTTACCATGCTTACCATGGTAGGGAAAGTTGCGCCTTTAATATAGTCTAAACAACAATTAATATTTCAATACTTTTTTCACAAATTAGACAGATATCGAATATTATTTCCTCAAAAAATGACCAGGCAAGGGAGTCTTCACAATTTTTAGAAAAAAATCCCTGAAACAGTCACATGTCTGTAGATCCCTAGACCACTCTAACTTACCAGCATGTCCCGCCATGTGCATTTTATACTCGTTCTTCTGACAGAACTGTGCCGTACACATGTGACACTGCCACGGCTTCACCTCCTCGTGTGTCACCAGATGCTTCGTCAGGAAGCGGCTACGAGCGAACGCCTTACCGCATTTCTCACAAATGAATGGCCGCTCCCCAGTGTGCTGTCGCATGTGGAAGATATACTGATGCCTCGGCACTGACAGTCCACAGATGTCACAAACCTGCAACTTGTCCTGTTTATCTTTAGCAGGTTTTCTCTTTAAAGCACTTTTCTTCCGGTCTGTGTTCCTATCAGAACTATCAGCATCTGTTTCATTTTCCATCTCATTTTCATCAGCATCGTTTTCATCATCATTATATAATTTTTGCTTTTTTGTTTTTCTGGTTCGTTTTCCAGTACTACTTTTTAGCCTATCTTTGGTGATCAAAGATTTCTGAAACTGATCTTCAGTTTTTCTCGCTCTTCCCCTCTTCTTAAACGGTTTCGATATTGTCATCATTTCATCTTTGTTCTCGCTCAACACGGTGTTCTCCTGCACAACCATACTAACAGTTTCACCAAGATCTACATTTTTTGTGTCGATTTCAGATTTTTCTTCACTTTCTAAACTTTCAATATTTCCAATAATCATTGCCTGAGTAGACTCCATGTCAACGTCATCTGTATCGGAGTCAAACACACCATCAGGAATAACATGCGCGTCCTCTTCAATAGCGACTGTCTTTTTCAAAGATTTTCCTCTTTTTTTACTCCAGGTGTTAGCAGATTTCTTGTCCATTTTTGAGATTTTTTTACTTTTATCTTTATTATCGATAGGTATCATGTACATTCGGGGCTTACTTGGTTTAGGATTATCTTGTTTTCTTTTTCTACCTCCCATTTTAGAATTCGGAGACAATTTGTTTGCAGTCCTCAATGCATCTTTTCGTTCAGTCTCCAGCTTTTTGGAAGATTGTCTAGTTGTAACTGGTTCACACAGGTCGCTTTGGCACTCCCCCTCCTCCTCTATTTTAACACAAAGTTCTGACAATTCTGAATCTGCAAGCTGTAAACCATCAGTTTGAGTATAACTACAGAATGAGTCATATTTTGGGTAGGCCGTCTGACTGACGTCATCAAAGTGGTATGAGCCACCCGACCCATGAACTCTGACATGAGCATGCAGAATGCATATTGTGGAGAACACACTTAAACACCCACCACAAATGAATCTCTTTTTCTGAACAAGTGCACCATTTTTATCAGTATTTACCATCTCGTTTACACACTGACACGACGGTTCTTTCATTTCCGTGTAGTCTTCATCAGCCAAGCTACAGCCAGCATTTTCAGGATCTACTTTCACTTCATCGTCAATAGCAGTTGTTTTATGACTGAAATCTGTTGTGTCTGTTACATTGTAGTTATTGTATACAATATCTGATGTCTCAGATATAGCCTTAATATTTTCTTGCTGTTCTTCAAACGTGTCGTCTAAATCTTTACCTTGATACTCACTCTTCACCGAATCAATACCCGAATATTTTGAGAGAGCTTCCAATGAGAGACAATAGTTTCTCATATCTTCATTTTGATTACAGACTTTTGCATCTAATCCAATGTCAGTATCGTTTTCATAGTTTGTTGTTGCATCTGAGTGGCCAATTTCGCTATAGTTCCTGAGATCTGATTGGTTGCCTTCATTTAAACCTATGCTTCTGGAATTTGAACGGCTGTTTTCTTTCTCCCCTTTTAGAAACGGACTAGACGCTGTCTGTAAATGTGTGTGAATAGCGCTCATCTGTGGATCTACCATTTGTTTTATCGCATATAGAACATTTGGGCTTGCTTGGGACTGACTCGGGATGACCAATGGGACTGAATAAACATTGGGCTGTGTCTGGTCATCTGACCTAAATGGGAAAGTTATTTTAGATTCTGTCAGATTTTTTTCTGGTTTATAAGGCTGGAAGTTGAGACTGGGGAATGAAGAACTAGGAGTGACTCCGTGCAGGCTCAGATGATCCTCGGTTGAAGTTTTGAGCCTCTGGGATGGCTGCTGTGTGACTGTGACCCCAGTCTGCAGAGACGCAGTGTCCGTTTTCTGGAACATGTTAATAACATGATCTTCAGGATTGCCTGCTACAGTGTAATGAAGGTGAGAGTCCGGTGCAAAGATATCATGGGTTGTATTATCTAGATAGTCAGAATCTTTGGGCTCAAAGTTGGCTTCCATATCTAGTGTCAGTAAAGTGTCTATATGATCTTCAATTCCTTTATCCACATGGTCTTCATCTGAAAATAGAAAAATAAAAATATATTTCATTGTATGTTGTTCATGTGTAATAGGCTGTGACATTAATAAGATAGTATAAACCAGAGGCAGATCCAGTCGCAATTCCATTTTTCAGTGTTTTTTCCTAAACTTTAGGAACTGCGTAACATACCTTAACAGTTTGGAATTTTAGCATGAATTTTCATAAAAATGGGGAAAAATACAGATAAAATATTTATTTAATAAGTGTATACCTTAAATACTGTTTTCAGTACACTAAGGTCAACAGAGGCTTTTAAACGCATTTTGTTCTCAGTACTTGTCACACTAACGCTTTTTTTTATTTTTCTTTCTTTGTTTCATTTGGGATTTTTTGTCTCAAAACTGGGAAAGAATATAATTTTATGTTTTCACACAGGGAATATGGACCAGTAATGGCTATAAAAACAGACAACAAACCCCCACTCTTTTTCGAGGCAAAACTCAAACACCAATCCCCATTCCCACGCACTATTTTAAGCATTAATGCCTTTAAACGCTGAGAGTAAATGCACTTTATGGTAAATCTGCCTTTTACCAATGGCACCAAATAAATGTCGAAAAAAATGCAAATGAATTCCTTCCTGTTTTCATTACCTTCCCGTCACTATATTACAGTACCAACAATAACAACTACCCGTCACTATATTACAGTACCAACAATAACAACTTCCTGTCACTATATTACAGTACCACAATAACTACCCGTCACTATATTACAGTACCAACAATAACAACTACCCATCACTATATTACAGTACCAACAATAACAACTACCCATCACTATATTACAGTACCAACAATAACAACTACCCATCACTATATTACAGTACCAACAATAACAACTACCCATCACTATATTACAGTACCAACAATAACAACTACCCGTCACTACATTACAGTACCAACAATAACAACTACCCGTCACTATATTACAGTACCAACAATAACAACTTCCTGTCACTATATTACAGTACCAACAATAACAACTACCCATCACTATATTACAGTACCAACAATAACAACTTCCTGTCACTATATTACAGTACCACAATAACTACCCATCACTATATTACAGTACCAACAATAACAACTACCCATCACTATATTACAGTACCAACAATAACAACTACCCATCACTATATTACAGTACCAACAATAACAACTACCCGTCACTACATTACAGTACCAACAATAACAACTACCCGTCACTATATTACAGTACCAACAATAACAACTTCCTGTCACTATATTACAGTACCAACAATAACAACTACCCATCACTATATTACAGTACCAACAATAACAACTTCCTGTCACTATATTACAGTACCACAATAACTACCCATCACTATATTACAGTACCAACAATAACAACTACCCATCACTATATTACAGTACCAACAATAACAACTACCCATCACTATATTACAGTACCAACAATAACAACTACCCGTCACTACATTACAGTACCAACAATAACAACTACCCATCACTATATTACAGTACCAACAATAACAACTACCCATCACTACATTACAGTACCAACAATAACAACTACCCGTCACTATATTACAGTACCAACAATAACAACTACCCATCACTAACAGTACCAACAATAACAACTACCCGTCACTACATTACAGTACAAACAATAACAACTACAATAACTGGGAGAAAAGGGACAGGGCCTTTCTAACCTATTAAAGGGACAGGGCCTTTCTAACCTATTAAAGGGACAGGGCCTTTCTAACCTATTAAAGGGACAGGGCCTTTCTAACCTATTAAAGGGACAGGGCCTTTCTAACCTATTAAAGGGGCAGGGCCTTTCTAACATATTAAAGGGACAGGGCCTTTCTCACCTATTAAAGGGACAGGGCCTTTCTAACCTATTCAAGGGACAGGGCCTTTCTAACCTATTAAAGGGACAGGGCCTTTCTAACCTATTAAAGGGACAGGGCCTTTCTAACCTATTAAAGGAACAGGGCCTTTCTAACCTATTAAAGGGACCGGGCCTTTCAACCTATTAAAGGGACAGGGCCTTTCTAACCTATTAAAGGGACAGGGCCTTTCTAACCTATTAAAGGGGCAGGGCCTTTCTAACATATTAAAGGGACAGGGCCTTTCTCACCTATTAAAGGGACAGGGCCTTTCTAACCTATTCAAGGAACAGGGCCTTTCTAACCTATTAAAGGGACAGGGCCTTTCTAACCTACTAAAGGGACAGGGCCTTTCTAACCTATTAAAGGGACAGGGCCTTTCTAACCTATTAAAGGGACCGGGCCTTTCAACCTATTAAAGGGACCGGGCCTTTCTAACCTATTAAAGGGACAGGGCCTTTCTAACCTATTAAGGGACAGGGCCTTTCTCACCTATTAAAGGGACAGGGCCTTTCTAACCTATTAAAGGGACAGGGCTTTTCTCACCTATTAAATGGACAGGGCCTTTCTCACCTATTAAAGGGACACTGCAGGCTGTAAGTAACGGATATATTGAGCATAAGCAAACCAGAACTATCACTGAAGGTGATAAATACAGTTTGGTTGAATTCCGTTCAACGGTTTAGGAGGAGATGCGGTAACAGACGGACGCAGGGACAGAGGGATGGACAGACGGAGACGATTTTAATATACTTTTTTTTATAAATTATAAATCGATAGGTTGTGTAGTGATTGACAGCATATCCTAACCGTTTAAGAACCCGATATGTTACAATAAATGCCTATAGTGCATTAATAACAATTGTGTAATCAAATTGAGTGTTTTCCGAATACCTTTTTTTAACAAAGTCTTGATCAAGATGCTTTTATGTACTTGGATAAACTTAATTGCATACATAATTTTTGAGATACCTTCAAAATGCATTTAAAACTCATTAAAAGAAACCGAAATTAAAATAGATTTTTCTGTTGAATATTATATTGGGCTAGAAAATTTTGAGCAGGTATAGTGATTTTACCAATCTTATTAAAATCAGACCCTTTATCACGCTGCGATACTCTAGGCTACTAAGGATCTGACAACACTGCATTGGAGGTCACGTCAGATTGACCTTACGATTAGCCAATCAGATTTCAGCCTACAAAATCATTTGGTATAGACTGCTTCACTGCGCATGTCACGTTTCAGTCAAATGCTGTGGAGCAGTCTACGCTTGACATTGAAAGAGACAATGTCCATTACTTTTAGCTTATAAAACACAAAATAATTGCATCAACAAACATAACACACCAAACACAAAATAATTGCATCAACAAACATAACACACCAACCATTATTGAATATTTACTGAAAAAAAAAAAGATTGTCTGATGGAATTCATAGATATACTGAATCGTGGGGTTGAACCCACACTGAAATTACACTCGCAGAACGTCGCAATTGTCCATTGTCGCTACCGACTGAGCTAAGCGAGCCAGGTGTACTAAGGCATATTATTTAGAAAAACTAATTTCTTAATAATCTTGGTAGAATATTTACTTTTCAGCTACTGTTCCGAATGTTGATTTTCTTCGTATTATTGATGCAAAACATGCCATTTAGTGAAGTTCTTTGAATTTATCGTGCAATCCACAGCAATAACACATGAAGACTTAGATCTATGTGTTTTATGTGTATTTTCGTTTGTTCTGTTCACTCGAACATCATCTGAAATAAAAGGGAGACGCGTGATTTCATTGGTTTAATTTAAGTGATCTTCTCAGGAATATTGATTAGATGAAAGGTCGATCTGTCGTGAACTCCAAGGCAGTGTTGTCAGATACTTTAGTGGAGAGTATCAAAGCATAATTAGGATATGAGTTGATTGGTGATTTTACCCAACTACTAGACCGGTGGTCTAGTCACCGGTGGTCTGGTCACAGGCATATTATTATTGTTATTAGGTATGTGGTCTAACAAACTAAAACTGCAAATTTCTAGCCCTGACCAATTAATGACCATTTCATTAACCCTATTGTAAGCCCAAGTTTGGAAGAAAGAGAACTCATTTATGACCTAAATATATTAACAAGAGTTGTCTCCATTAGGTTAATTGGAAATTTCCACCAATGCAGTATAATCACATTTGACTGATCAATATTTTACTACAGTAAACTGTATTGTATTTGTCCAATATTGTTTTAATATACATAGGCCTACATGTTATGTAAACACCCAGGGTTATATTATATAAATTAGTGTTTTTATTTATTATCGTCTGCTGCTGTTGTCATAGGGAAACATTGTTTAAATATTGGAGAGCAATTAAAAACACGTAACTGCGCATGCGTGGTTAGCGCAGGACTTTCCAATGCGCAAATTATTGCTGGAAAGAAATCATTTATATTTCTGTGCATGTTTACTTTTTCGTATACGACGATTCTTCTGATTATGAAATTTGTATCATTTTATTAAATTAAATTGATCTTTTCTATTGAAGAGCTATGAACATCGTTTGTTTATGGAAATTCGGATACTACTGCTTTTCTGATACTACATGCATACCAGTAAACCAACTTTTATCATGTCATCTGCATATTTCTGCCGAGAAACATGGTGTCTGAGATAAAACCTTTTCTTCCATTTCTGGTCATGTGAGATAGGTGTTTTCCTCATGTGAGATAACTCTATCTCACATGACATGTGACTCTTACATGAAACGTCATGACGTCACATTGGTGACCTCGCCTTATTCTAGCTTAAAATCAAATACAGTCACTGAAGTATGCCTGTACTGTCACTGAAGTATGCCTGTACTGTCACTGAAGTATGCCTGTACTGTCACTGAAGTATGCCTGTACTGTCACTGAAGTATGCCTGTACTGTCACTGAAGTATGCCTGTACTGTCACTGAAGTATGCCTGTACTGTCACTGAAGTATGCCTGTACTGTCACTGAAGTATGCCTGTACTGTCACTGAAGTATGCTTGTACTGTCACTGAAGTATGCCTGTACTGTCACTGAAGTATGCCTGTACTGTCACTGAAGTATGCCTGTACTGTCACTGAAGTATGCCTGTACTGTCACTGAAGTATGCCTGTACTGTCACTGAAGTATGCCTGTACTGTCACTGAAGTATGCCTGTACTGTCACTGAAGTATGCCTGTACTGTCACTGAAGTATGCCTGTACTGTCACTGAAGTATGCCTGTACTGTCACTGAAGTATGCCTGTACTGTCACTGAAGTATGCCTGTACTAAACGCATAATGGGAGAAAAATAATCCATCATGAGTTTATCCATGTGAGATAGGGAAATCTCACCCGAGGGTCAGAATTGTAACCAGGGACGAGGCTGTGCCGAGTTCCTGGTTGCAATTCTGATCCCGAGGGTGAGATTTACTTATCTCACATGGACACTCATGATGGATTCTTATAATTTCGGCAGTTCCTATCCCGTCAGGTCCACTTATTTTGATGACGTCAGCACCTTTTTTGATGACGTCGGGGTATATTTGAACGGAAAAAAATGGGGAAAAAAAGGTTGATTAAATGATTTTAAACGATCAACATGATAAATAGAATATCATGTTAGTGCTTCACCCTGATCGTACCCAGTTTATCAGATTCGGCCCGAAAAAAAACTGAAGCCCTTGGCACTGCCTCGGGCTTCATTTTTTTCTCAGCCTCGCTATTTCCTTTTGATGCTCAAAATATTCTGCACATTTAATTGTTTGTCTTTAAATTTAAAATCGTAATTATGCTCCGAAAGATTATGCACTCATCACCCGCCATGTTGTCAGCCATGTTGTCAGCCATGTTGTCAGATGATAGTGGGTTTCTTTGAATAAGGAATAAGAATACCTTGACTGCCTTGAATGTCGTACATGTACTCATGTGCGAATACGCAAAACAACATTTCAATGGATAATAAACAAACAAAGGAAACAATATTTGTACTTCAAAACATAAATGTTGCATTTTGGGGCTACAGCTTATAAAGACGGATTAATTACCAATACATAGAAAACTTAGTGTAATTTATTTGACGTCTGGGGTGCTTTTTTTACATACGGACATTTATATATGCACCCTTGACGTCTCATTGCATTTGACCAAAAAACGTGGACACTTTCAGACTGTGTTACTTTGTGTTACCTTGTGTTGATAGGGAAAATATTAAGTCCCGAAGGCTTGTCGTCCCCCTTGTGATAGAAAGATAGATATTTCTGGTTGGTTTAATAGATCCTTTTTCGCGTCAAATCTTTCAGGTCTCCATTATCTTGTCTAACTAGCTTTTGAATTTGTCTACATTTCCGGCCGTCACAATATAATCTGGCTACGCATTCCAGCTATTGAGGACACGGTGGGTGAAGGAATTGTGTGTTTATGTTTCTTGTATGACGTCACTGCACTGACACCTGTGTTTTGCCGTTCAAACAATGCATAGTACCTTGACTTAAACTGATTTATTAGACGTTAGATATCAAAATGTTTTTTGGATTAAAATTTCAGTGTGAAATGGATAACAAATAATTATTCTTCACTTTAGCTAACAGGCTAAGTTGTGCTGATGGGGTCATTGTCATACCGGGTACTACAGAAAGGCACCCGGGGTACATTTATGTATACAGAAACGTACCCGAAAATCATCGAAATCCAGAAAGGCCCCAAATATACATAATGTACAAAATACAATGTTGTAACAGGGCTTCCACTAAGGTTCAAATTTAGGAAGTTTGAACTTCCTGTGTATCAAATTTGGAAGTTCATGGGGAAAATTTAGGAAGTTCCAGTGTTTGGGCATGGCATTCATACTCAGTCTTTGAGTCAGTAATTCCGCGTGGTGGTGTGGGAAACAACACATCTAAATTGTTAAAAAGAAAAAAGGATATTTATAATCATATAATATGCTTATAAAAGAAAATATTTGATGACATCATTATATAAACGGTTTCAAACTAAAAATACTTAATTTGCCTTTGCGTGCCATACCCCACCCACAAGTTTTATACAGTGAATTACATTTTGCAAACAGTTTTCAATTTATCAGTCCAGGAAAGCTTTTAAATTGGCATACATTAATGAAAGGTATGTAAAACTCAAGTGTAGGAATAAATGTAACAGATTCTTTAATTTATTATCAAAGCAATCGATTGTTTTTGCCAGTGATAATTTCACTTCCGTGTTTAGTCTCCATTCGCGAAGAGTTCTTTCCCCTAGGTTAGAGATTATTAAATATTGTTTGTCTATCAGTACTTCGTTTCTATTTGTAACTTTGATAAATACATAGAAAAATGACACAAAGATATAAAAGAAATAGCCTAAAAAGTATAATCTGTTTGTGTAAGGAGTTTCAACTTTGTGGTTAATGAATATAAATTAAGCAATTTGGCATCGAGACATTCATTTTGTGAAATGCGTGGCTTGGCCAATTATCTAAGTTACTCTCTCTCCTCTCACCAGCCATGCGTGTGACCCATGATAAAAACTGGACAAAACCGGTTTTACCTGTCAATTACAGGCTCCACTGAGTTTTAATTGCTTTACAACTTGTTACATCGGCAGTCTCAAATGAAATTAGATTAGATGGGCGGGGCTATAATCGGTAATTTACAGATTATGGGACGTCCTTAGTAAAGAATCGCGGCGTACTTTGAAGTTTTTGGAAGTACACTGTACGCCTTTGATGTTAATTTTCGCCGTACAACTACGATTTTTGGACGTAATTTACGGCCGTACGCCCGTTAACGGAAACACTGGTTGTAAAATACGTTCTGTTACTTCACGGAAACAAAACTTTCATTTTTTACAAAGTTTAATCGATTCACTTTTTAAAAGCCGCTAGCAGTTGCCTCCGCCTTAAAGGAATGCAGTTGGTCTAAACATTTGATCAACTCTTCTTGAATGACGAGCTGCATATTTGTTTACTTTTATGTGCAGTGTTTGATGATTTACAACTTTCGGTTTTACGACAATACGTTCTGTATTTTATTACTGATTATGGCAGCCTAAATATGTTTTAAGAACAATAGTTAATGATAAACAATATTGTTTAAGCAGTTGTTTCAACCAAGTTCTAAATTGTTTCAATTTCGCCAATGAGATCTTGTTTGTCTGGGTACGTTTCTGTATATTTGGGGACCGTTCTGGAATTCAAAGATTTTCGGGTACGTTTCTGCATTACATAAATGTACCCCGGGAACCTTTCTGTAGTACCCGATATGACTATGACCCCATCAGCCTAAGTTGTACACTTATAAAATTTAGTGTATCAGTTTAAATGGACTGTTTATGTCTTGCGCAGAGAATCTCTGCGGAAATTCCAAACATAAAAAGTCAACCGCATATGCACGTCGGAGGACTGGACTGTGCATATGCACGTCGGAGGACTCGGCATCGCATATCAAAAATTGTCTCGCTGTTCGTAGACGTGTATTTTATGCCCTAGTAGAAAATTATGTTTCTGACTGACAGACAATGAATTATTTTATTGCATTAAAGAAATGATTGAAAAACATAGAAATATATCTGCCATTGCTATTTTAACTGTATAAAATGGTGTGAAAATATAACCGAAACATGCTAAGGCCAAAATAAAGTCATCCGGGTTACAGTGCTATCCGAATAAGTATCTAGATCTAAATTCAAAACACTCATCTATTGCCAATAATGACGACTCAGGTGAACCATCAACGCCTCGTACATGCAAGTAAGTTCATATGAATAAAAACCTACTTCGTGAAATAGATAAACGTACTTGTTTTCTGTTAAACCTGCAAACTGTAAACAAGATTGAAGTCTTTTGTTCTGGTCGTAATTTGATAGTGTAAATGGCAGATCATTGTGTAAGGGAAGTAACTCGTACTATAATCCAGTTATGATCTTCGGATAAAAGCTCGGAATGGGTTTTTTCATCCCTTATCTAGAGATGCCATTTCTTAAGAAAAATACAGTCAAAATAGTCAATAATTGTTCAACAAATAATTCAGAATGATAGGCCTATATAAAGTTCGTCATTGTTTGGGGCGTTTGTTTCAGCCAAAGGGTTTTCTGCAGTAGCTTGAGCAAATAATACACGTAGGCCTACATCCTATCATTCGAACTGGCATTTGTAGTGGTAAATAAAACTACTTTACTTTTGAAAATCGGTCAAGAAATAAATATTTTACAGTCAAAATGATTTTTTGTTGGGGCTTTCCTATGTAAATTCCTTGTTGACGGGATAGCAGAAAATCAAATAATCTCAAATCAAATAACCTCAGTTAGCCTCTGGGCTGATAATTAAAATAAATTAATTATAAAGCCCTGGTTAGCCTTCATATTTAATAATAATTTTGCTATAAAACTTTCAGAGTGTTTTCATTTACATTTATTCAACACAATACAATTATTTTTGAATATAAATTCTATAAAAGTATTATTTTTTCAATTTTTTTACGCAGCAGAATTTTGCATTGAAAATGCCCTATCAAAAATAACTTTTGCATGTGAAATTATTATTTCTCAACCGATTTGGAAAAGTAAGGTATTTTTATTTACCACTAAAAATGTCTGTTTTAGTGATATATATTTTATTTGGGTACTAGTTGCATTATGTCTTAACAGTCAAAAAAAACTTTGGCTCAAACAGGGACCGTGACTCATAAACATAGACGGATCCTGGCTCAAACAAACGCCCCCAAACAATAGTTCAAATGTTTAGCTGTCATAAAGCATTTCTTTTCACGTTTAATTATTATTGTGATATTTATAATAATGTTTTTCATATTAATTGCGCATTTTGACCAGAAAAAAAACACTATTTTTTTTTTAAAATCAATCAGCCAAAACAGTACTGTAGTGTATTAAAATATGCGATTAATGTTCTTTTATGTCTTTTTTATTTTGCGATCAAACGCATCAGCATTGAACGTCAGACTATTAATAAGGGCTGCACAAGAGTCCAATTTATTAGGCTACCAAAAAAGGATACCTTAGAGAAATTCTTATTTCGTTAAAATACCTAGTGTCTGGAATAAATTAAGCGGCAGTGTTATCCACGCCATAGATCTACCTGTATATCCATGGCCACGCAAAGCAAAGAAATTATATAATAACTACATAAATAATAAGCTGACTCGGAAAAGCTACAAGACGATACATATTGTATGAATGACTGTCAGGACGATACATAAGACGATACATATTGTATGAATGACTGCCAGGACGATACATAAGACGATACATATTGTATGAATGACTGTCAGGACGATACATATTGTATGAATGACTGTCAGGACGATACATATTGAATGAATGACTGTCAGGACGATACATATTGTATGAATGACTGTCAGGAATATTGTATGAATGACTGTCAGGACGATAAATATTGTATGAATGACTGTCAAGACGATACATATTGTATGAATGACTGTCAGGACGATACATAAGACGATACATATTGTATGAATGACTGTCAAGACGATACATTTTGTATGAATGACTGTCAGGACGATACATATTGTATGAATGACTGTCAGGACGATACATAAGACGATACATATTGTATGAATGACTGTCAATACGATACATATTGTATGAATGACTGTCAAGACGATACATATTGTATGAATGATTGTCAGGACGATACATATTGTATGAATGACTGTCAGGACGATACATATTGTATGAATGACTGTCATGACGATACATATTGTATGAATGACTGTCAGGACGATACATATTGTATGAATGACTGTCAGGACGATACATATTGTATGAATGACTGTCAGGACGATACATAAGACGATACATATTGTATGAATGACTGTCAGGACGATACATATTGTATGAATGACTGTCAGGAGGATACATAAGACGATACATATTGTATGAATGACTGTCAGGACGATACATATTGTATGAATGACTGTCAGGACGATACATATTGTATGAATGACTGTCAGGACGATACATATTGTATGAATGACTGTCAGGACGATACATAAGACGATACATATTGTATGAATGACTGTCAGGACGATACATATTGTATGGATGACTGTCAGGACGATACATATTGTATGAATGACTGTCAGGACGATACATAAGACGATACATATTGTATGAATGACTGTCAGGACGATACATAAGACGATACATATTGTATGAATGACTGTCAAGACGATACATATTGTATGAATGACTGTCAGGACGATACAATATATGAATGACTGTCAGGACGATACATATTGTATGAATGACTGTCAGGACGATACATAAGACGATACATATTGTATGAATGACTGTCAGGACGATACATATTGTATGAATGACTGTCAGGACGATACATATTGTATGAATGACTGTCAGGACGATACATATTGTATGAATGACTGTCAGGACGATACATATTGTATGCATGACTGTCAGAGAAATGGTTACTTAAATTTCATCCGGATAAATGCAAGAAAATGAGAATTGGAAATTCGAATACTGATATTGAAAATGACGCGTACAATTTAAACCAGTGAGTAATACAAAAGAAGAAAAAAAAATACGAGTGATTATAGACACGAGGATAAGATTTGGAAAAAAACAAACAACATATATATGAACAAGTAAATAAGGCCAAAAGGCTTATTATGTGACGAACATTTGATTATTTAGACAATGATACCTTTAAACTCGGATGATAATTAATCATATAAAGCTTTAAAACATTACTTATGACGCTGGTAAGACCACACTCATATATATAATATGCAAACCAGGTAAGGTGCCCTTATCTAAAGAAACATTTAGATATAAAAGGGAATATCCAACGACGAGCTACAAGAGTACTTTCCAGCAGGGAGTAAGTATACAAGGAGGAGACACGGGTTCATAAACGCTCTAGTTTATCAATTTATGTTGTCGCGCTAGAACGCCACCATTTACTATTTTATCGATACAGGAAAATCGATCGTAAGCGCGTTACATTTGAAAAGTTAAAATTTCAGCCAGCATCTCAAAATATTT
>JAWPHD010014221.1:0-62748 GCA_037043455.1 Cyrtodaria siliqua | reverse complement strand
GTTCTTCAAACTCAATTTTGAATCCATGGATAGGTGTTCAATTACAAAAATGCCTTCCTGGGGTCCCATGTATGTCTTAATGGAATAGCCATATGGAAGTTAATAGATTTCATGTTGCTGGTATAAAGGTATTCCGTTTCGGGTTTAATAATACATCCTAAAATAGTTTATAAAAATACTCAATGCTGATTGGATACTAAGCCAAGTTTTAAAATGTCAATCAACACCTCTGACGTCACGTCCTTCAACCGTTAAGACGTCATTTTAAACGAGTTTAAACATTAGAAAACATACAAAACAACAATTATGTTATTTTAATAGCAACAGTATGTTAACAACATGGTTAACAGGATAAAGCTGTATATGTTGAGAGATGGACGTACAAATGGATATGAGTTGTGAGAATTTGTCTGTATTATGTTTAATCTCGAAAATGTATTATTGAATACATAAACATCCATGTCAGATATGAAATAAAATATTTCCTTTGGGTTTATCAAAACCTGGTGTTTGGGACTTGAAACAAAATGGAACAGCGGGCCTACGGACCTTGCTATTGCTGACATTCAAGTCCTGCCAACAAGGTATTGATCTGGGACAGTATAAAACCGCTGAAAATATTTCATTTCTTAACGGAAAGCGCTCTCAAAAAAAGTTCAATGGTACCTTGACCTTTGACCTAATGCTTTAAAAATAAGTAGCTATCTGACAAACCCAACATAGATCATACTTAGGAAGTTTCATAAACATGTCATGTACAACTTGGCATATTGGGATGAACCCACTTGCAATCTGGAGTTCAATTTCATTGTAACTTTGACGTTTGACATACAAACTGGTCACCCAAAACTCAAAACTAGATATATGACCTCCCCAATAGAAACATGAGTACAAGCAGGAAGATTAGAGTAGAACTTAAAATATTAACAACCTAAACTTTAATATTGGGGCAAGTGAATATTTCCAACTTTTTATAAAGTTTTTCTTTCCTTGTCACACATTTTAATGAACCCCCTCTACGCCTGTAATGCTGATGACAACTACAGACCTTATACGAAATAGATAGGAAACTGTGAAATGTATCTAAATTTCAGCTGACACAGAGTGGAAATTTCACAAAATATTGCTAGACTTTGAACACAAACATCAAGAAGAGTTTTATGCACATACGTTTCATTTATGTCAAAGCCCATCACAATTTTATATGTCTTTCTAAAGATGGTATTTTCCTTATTTTATTAAGAAACAAGAGCTGTCGGAGAACAGCGCAGCTCGACTATTCAATTTTTCGGAGAATAATAAATTTATAGCTAGTATATACCATTAGAAAACAAGGCTACAACAATGTGGGGTGGGGTTGGGAGCACAACATAACTATGTGTAAGAATTGACCAAAACTACACAGAAATATGTAAAAAAAAATAATCAAAAAATCGAGTTTTGAGTGGGGTGCGGGGTGGGGGGTGGGGAGAGAGGCGGGGGTGGATGGTGGGGGGAGTGGGGGTGGTGAGGGCAACATATATGTGTAAAAAGCTATGTAATAATTCACCAAAACAACACAAAAATATGAAGAAAAAATAAAAAAAATCGAGTTTGAGTGGGGATGGGGTAGAGGCGTGGGGTGGGGAGGGCAACATGTGTAAGAATAGACTAAAACAAGAAAAGAAATATGTAAAAAAAAAAAAAAAAAAAATTCAAGTGGGGCAGGGTGAGAGGCGGGGTGGGTGGGGGGGGGGGGGGGGGAGGGTTTGGGGAGCGGGCAACATATCTGTGTAAGAATTGACAAAAGCAACACAGAAATATGTAAAAAAAAAAGAAAAAATAGTTTCAAGTGGGGGTGGGGTGGGGGTGGGGAGTGGGGGGGGAGAGAAGTGGGAGTGAGTTAGGGGCGGGGGGGGGGGGGGGAGGGTGCAACATATATGTGTAAAATTGACTAAAACAACAAAGAAATATGTAAAAAAAAAAAAAAGTTTCAAGTCTGGGGCGGGGTGATGGGGTGAGAGGCGAGTGCAGTGGGGGGGGGGGGGGGGGGGGGGGGGGGGGGGGGGGGGGGGGGGGGGGGGGGGGGGGGGGGGGGCAACATATGTGTGTAAGAATTGACTAAAACAACAAAGAAATATGTAAAAAAAATTCAAGTGGGGGGCGTTGTGGGTGGAGTGATGGGGTGAGAGGCGGTGGGGGTGGGGGGGGGTGAGGGGCGGGGGGGGGCGGGGCGGGGAGGGTTGCAACATATATGTGTAAGAATTGACTAAAACAACACAGAAATATGTAAAAAAAATCAAACTCACGGACGGGTTGGGGAGAGGGGGGGTGGGTGATGGGGTGAGAGGCGGGGGGGGGGGGGGGGGGGGGGGGGGGGGGGGGGGGGGGGGGGGGGGGGGGGGGGGGGGGGGGGGGGGAGGGGGGGAGGGTTGCAACATATATGTGTAAGAATTGACTAAAACAACACAGAAATATGTAAAAAAAAAAAAGGTGTGGAGGGGAGTGGGGGCAGGGGTAGAGTGGGGGGAGGGGGGAGGAGCCCATGCCCCAATATGGGTAAAATAATAAGATGCATAATGCTATAACAAATCACAAACCAAAATTATAGATATATACATGCTTACATGCAAACCTAGATCTGCCTTTATTGCACATTTTATGGGCCATCACAATTTGGGTTCCATGGGAGCCCAGAATTTGCAGAAGACAATATTACTTATCCAACCCTTTACAGCATACTATAAGGAAACCAATTCCAAAATTTAGTTCAGCTAGGACAAAAAATGTAAGAGATATAAACCTGTAAACACAGCTTACACGCAAAATTTTATGTGAAACAGACATATTTTAAGGGCTTTCAGAATTTGGGTTCCATGATAGCCCAGGGGTTACAGGAACCAAAATTACTTAAGTAGCCCTTACGATAATGCTATAAGGAAGCTAATGGCCAAATTTTGTTGTGCTAGGGTAAGAATTGTAAGAGATACAGACTTGTAAACACAGCTTACACGCAAAATTTGAAGTGAAATGGGGCACATTTTATGGGCTATCATAATTTGGGTTCCATGGGACCCATGGGTTACAGGAACCAAAATTGCTTATGCAGCCCTTAAGATAATGCTACAAGGAAGCCCATGAACAAATTTGGTTGTGGTAGGATAAGAAATGTAAGAGATATAGACTTGTAAACACAGCTTACACGCAAACCTTGATGTTGGACGCCGACGCCGACCCCGGGGTGATTACATAAGCTCTCTTACTCTTCGAATAGTCGAGCTAAAAAGGAGTTTGAAGGAAAGTTTCGCTATGCCAAATGCTTGTTTTTTAAGGGAAAAGCCAAAAATGATGATATTTTTTAACTTTAAGCATCTTTTTATACAAATTCTTGTTTTGAAAATAAAAATAAATCAGTACATGGGTAATCCTGATTTGCTATTCATGATGAATCTTGAATGTATTCTAACCAAAATCTATGAATTTTTGAAGAAAGGAGTTAGAAGGAATACGTAAGGTGCCACGTGATATTTTGGCTTCCAATCTGTTATTAGGTCTGTGTGACAACTAAGCCCTTATTCTTAGAATAAGTAAAGCTAAAGGTAATTGCAGGACTCAATATTATTAAAGAACTGGAAACAAGTAGTTACTTACTAAGAGTTGGGCATCGGTTACTCCTCTACATTGTACATGGATAACAAATGGTTCAAACTTGAATACTGCATTTCCACCTACATCACTAAGCTTGCCAGTCTGGAATATTGAAATTAAACAAAAGTACATATTAATTAAGACCTTCTTAGATACACATGAACAATATTTTTTTCCATGTTTACGGTATAAAAACACTTGTAAATGAAGTTTTAAAAGGACACAAAACAAGAAACACGGCAATTGGACTTTACTCTAACTAAAGCTGTAGGTTATTTCTATTTAACATCACCCCAACTTTGGTCAAAATCCGATGATAGAACTTGATTTGTCGACAACTTTTACAAAAGATGTAACGCACCTGTGCACTTTATCAGGAAAACAAATGATCATATCTCTGATTAGAATGAACAACAAGAAGCATCGCCCGTTGATGCCGACGCTTGACTTTCAAGGCCTTGTCTATTTATTGGGAAACTAAGTTGAAAGGCATAATTCTGCTTAATTGCCTAACAGAATTATGGCTCTTATCTCTGAGTTCTTCATATGAAATTGAATGCATATGTGATGTTTCATTGAATTCTATAAAAGGATTCTAAGATAATATAAAATTTGAATTTAAAAAAGTCTAAGTCGGCAAGCTTATATAAAGCTGTAACCATTTTTTCTAAATATAAAAGGGCCGCCCATAATTTTGATATATGCAAAAGTCCAGCTGTGTGATGTTGTCCAACGATTCTGAATACATCTGTGAAAATTCAATCCATTTTGTAAAGTTGTTTTCAAGGTACAAGCTTACAATACAAAGCGTTAACCAACTTTTCTAAGTATAAAAATTTCAAGATTGCCGTGTGTTCCTTTAATCTGCAAAAGCTTGACAAAAATGTTGACACTCTTCCTCGCACCTGCAGTAATCAGTTCATAAACCAGATATTAACAAACAGGTTAATAGAAAAAAAATAATTAAAAGTTACAATCATTATGTTTTTACTGATAAAAGCAATAAAGGTGATACATCCCATACTGTTGCCTGAGTTACAGTTTTGTTTTTTGAAGCGATTTTAATTAAAAAATGATTTGCATTTTGTAAATATTTAAGTTGGGGATAGTTGGGTCTTGTTTAGTTCATTTTAACACCTAGATGGGTGATCCAGGTTTTAGATAACGAACGAGCTGAGATATACTCTATCTGTATTGAAGTATGGTGTATTTAGTGACCCTGACAAAATAACTACCATTCTCTAACTTCCCAACCATACTTTAAGTAAAACTTGTATACATATATACTGAAGCGAAAAAGAAACGCAACTCGGGAATTTCCGCTTTATACTGTATATATACTGCACACTTAATTCCACATAATATTCCAAAGAAATCCCAAGATGTTTTGTAAAAAATAAGTTGCAGTTAGTTAGAGAAAGGACACAACTGTGATGACAGATGTTGTATATGTTTTAATCACAGTACACTTTGTAACAAGAAATTCATAAACTTTTGAAGTTCTTCTTTGAAAAATTGAGCCATTTCAGTAACGTAAAGAGTTTGCAAAATGTTGCATCCTAAATTTGCTCACATGCTTGAGCTAAAAGCATACTCTGTCAATAACGAACATTTGAAGGAATACTATTTGCTGTGTTATGTGTTGTTTTAGTCCTTTTTTCCCGAAAGTAGACCTCTTCCATAGCCATGTACCATTCGATTGACAGCAGCATATTGTACATACAATATATAGATTAACAGCAGCATATTGTACATACAATATATAGATTGACAGCAGCATATTGTACATACAATATATAGATTAACAGCAGCATATTGTACATACAATATATAGCAAAAATCCCAAGTTGCATTTCTTTTTTTGTTTCAGTATATTTAGAACTCATCAAGTAGCCATAGTTACCAGTTCTTCAGCTGTCACAATGTCATGTGACGTTAGTATCCACTTGCATCCTTGCTTTTTTATGCTACCTTCATGTTCCTTGAAGGAAAAAAGGTTATATTAAAAGTGTATTAGCCATAACCTCCATCAATCATATCTTTTTTTACTAACTAGGGACATTTTCATATAGTTCTTCATCTACAGCTTGTACTTGCAGCTATAAACTGTGTTTCTAAAATACAATGGACATGTAATATGAACAAGTTGACATGTAATATGAACAAGTTGAAATACCGAACATTCCATATACATGTGTTTGCTTCATGCAATGTGAAAAACAGCTTATATTATTGCTGATAATAAGTATTTGTTTGTATGGTTTTTTTACGTCATTTTCAATATATGTAAGGTTATATATGACAGTAGATTTTTTTTTTTGTGGAGGCAGACCTGTACACCTCCCGCCGTCTGAAAGAATTGACACTTCCTCATTTACAAATCTATCTCCCAGTGGGATTCGAATACACAGCCGTCAGAGGCGAAAAGGTTTACAATGCAACACCATTAACCCCTCGGCCACGGAGACACATCTGATAAGAAGATACAATCTATGATAATAACCGTGGTTTACATTATCTGTGTTAATTAGAACTATCACTTTTTTGCTATAGCCGATGAGGATGGGAAAAGTCAAGAATAATATCTGTTAATTTTTTAATGTGAAAAAAATCTTAAGTAAAACAAAGGTTCATAACTCTGTAAAAATAATTGCAGAATCGAAAAACCAATAATGCCCCATATTTTCATTGTTTATAATTCACATGTGAGCCATATCCGCTGATATATTCACTTTATTTTTCACTGCTGGAATTACTTTTATGTCCAAACAACTTTCAAAAAAAAACAAAAAAAAAAAAAAAAAAAACATCATTAGCTTGGAAGTGTGTCAAATACTTGAGAAATTGTTGACATTTAGATTTCAGTTTGTCAAATCTAAGATAATGACTCTTCATTTACTGAAATTGGTCAAGTATTTCAAGTCATGGTGAAATGAAAATAGAAAATACACCATAATAAATTGTGAATGTCGCCAAATTAAAAAAACACAAGAGGTCAATGACCTTGAAGCTCTACTGATTGATTTCGATTTCAGGAAGTAGTCGCTACAGACTTGTTTTTTGAAAATTTATTTTTAGCCGTGGCGGCCATCTTGAATTTCCGGCCGACCTGAAATTTTGCTTGGATCAATTAGACATCAAGAGCAACATTCCTGTGAAGTTTCATGAAAATCCGTCAAGTAGTTTCAGAGGAGTAGTCGCTACAAGTTTTCATTATATAACTCTATGTAAACAAATATGGCCACTGGCAGCCATGTTTAACGTCGAATCAAAATAATGTTTGACTCTGATAACCATCATGTCATGCTGATCATTTTACAAAAAGTCCCATATCAATATCACTTATAGTTTTCAAGATGTAGTCGCTACAAACTTATTTTTTAAAAATCTATTTTTAACTGTGGCGGCCATCTTGAATTTCTGGCCGATCTGAAATTTTGCTAGGATCAATAAGACATTAAGAGCAACATTCCTGTAAAGTGTCATGAAAATCCGCCAAGTAGTTTCAAAGGAGTAGTCGCTACACGTTTTTACTATATAACTCTATGTAAACAAAGATGGCCGCTGGCAGCAATGTTTAACGTTGAATCAAAACAATTTTTGACAAGGACCAACATCATGTCATGCTGATCATTTTAGAAAAAATCCCATATCAATATCACTTATAGTTTTCAAGAAGAAGTCGCTACAAACTTGTATTTTGAAAATTTATTTTTAGTCGTGGCGGCCATCTTGAATTTCCGGCCGACCTAAAATTTTGCTAGGATCAATTAGACATCAAAAGCAACATTCCTGTGAAGTTTCATGAAAATCCATCAAGTAGTTTCAGAGGAGTAGTCGCTACAAGTTTTCATTATATAATTCTATGTAAACAAAGATGGCCACTGGCAGCCATGTTTAACGTCGAATCAAAACGATTTTTGACAAGGACCAACATCATGTCATGCTGATCATTTTAGAAAAAGTCCCATATCAATATCACTTATAGTTTTCAAGAAGTAGTCGCTACAAACTTGTTTTTTAAAAACCTATTTTTAGATTTGGCGGCCATCTTGGATTTCACATCAACATGAATTTTTGCTAGGATCAACTAGACTCCATGGGCAACAATTCTGTAAAGTTTCATGAAAATCCATTTAGTAGTTTCAGAGGAGTTGTCGCTACAAAAAAAAGTTTACGGACAGACGGACAGACAGATGGACGCCGGACGCCGCACCACGGCATAAGCTCTGCTGATCTCTGATCAGTCGAGCTAAAAATTGGCATACGTTTCCAGGTTGCGAGTATATAATAACAAGAAGCACTGCCTGTTGGTGAAGATGCTCAACTGTCAAGGCCTTGTCTATTTATTGGGAACTATTTTGAAGGACATAATTATGCTTAATTGCACATCAGAATTAATGCACTTGTTAACCAAATGTTGGAAGTATAAAAGAGGCAATAATTTTGTTAAAATAAAAGCATGAGTTATAGAACCTGGCTATATGATGTTGTCTAAAGATGCCGAATACATGTGTGAAGTTTCAGTCCATTATGTAAAGTAGTTTCAGAGATAAAAGCTTACAAACAAACTCTAACCAGTTGCAGATGACAAGTGATGACAACAACTCTTAAGTCTTTGAGCTAAAAATAATATGGGTTGGTTTTCATGAATATAGGATTTATTTTCATCTTGAAGTGAGAAAACTCAAATAGTTTCATTTGTTCTAAAGCACTCATAAAAATACAAGTTTTCTAATTTCTTGATGAAAATAAATCCTATATATTCATGACAAACCAACAAATATCCTCTATGCATTAAATATAGTCCAATATAGTAATATACCATATCAATTATTCACTATTTAGAGGTTTGCAGCGTTATTTATGCTCTGGATGCCAACACCCAAAAACCTTAAAGAACACTGCAATGAGTAAATGGTTACTTACATTATCCACATCAATTATCCTCCCTGAGCATGGTAAATGGTTACTTACATTATCCACAACAATTATCCTCCCTGAGCATGGTAAATGGTTACTTACATTATCCACAACAATTATCCTCCCTGAGCGTAGTAAATGGTTACTTACATTATCCACAATAATACCTCCCTGAGCATAGTAAATGGTTACTTACATTATCCACAACAATTATCCTCCCTGAGCATGGTAAATGGTTACTTACATTATCTACAACAATTATCCTCCCTGAGCATAGTAAATGGTTACTTACATTATCCACAACAATTATCCTCCCTGAGCATAGTAAATGGTTACTTACATTATCCACAACAATTATCCTCCCTGAGCGTAGTAAATGGTTACTTACATTATCCACAATAATACCTCCCTGAGCATAGTAAATGGTTACTTACATTATCCACAACAATTATCCTCCCTGAGCATAGTAAATGGTTACTTACATTATCTACAACAATTATCCTCCCTGAGCATGGTAAATGGTTACTTACATGATCTACAACAATTATCCTCCCTGAGCATAGTAAATGGTTACTTACATTATCCACAACAATTATCCTCCCTGAGCATAGTAAATGGTTACTTACATTATCCACAACAATTATCCTCCCTGAGCGTAGTAAATGGTTACTTACATTATCCACAATAATACCTCCCTGAGCATAGTAAATGGTTACTTACATTATCCACAACAATTATCCTCCCTGAGCATAGTAAATGGTTACTTACATTATCCACAACAATTATCCTCCCTGAGCGTAGTAAATGGTTACTTACATTATCCACAATAATACCTCCCTGAGCATAGTAAATGGTTACTTACATTATCCACAACAATTATCCTCCCTGAGCATAGTAAATGGTTACTTACATTATCTACAACAATTATCCTCCCTGAGCATGGTAAATGGTTACTTACATTATCTACAACAATTATCCTCCCTGAGCATAGTAAATGGTTACTTACATTATCTACAACAATTATCCTCCCTGAGCATGGTAAATGGTTACTTACATTATCTACAACAATTATCCTCCCTGAGCATAGTAAATGGTTACTTACATTATCCACAACAATTATCCTCCCTGAGCATAGTAAATGGTTACTTACATTATCCACAACAATTATCCTCCCTGAGCATGAGCTGGTTGTGAAGTAATTCACTTCAGAGTTGAGAAATGCTATCAACTCCTGGATGGGTGCGTCTACTGAGCCCTTTCTACTCAGATCTACACCAGCAAGACACGCGGCCTTTTGTTTATCAAATATCTCAGTGCTAGTCATTGTAATCAAAATCTGAAAATAAAGATGTCAACATACTTAATAATTCATGGTAACTGTGCCTTAAGCTTATTCCTCATTTTTCCAAGATTCACCGAAATCAAGTCTATATCTACTGAGCTCTCCTGAAAGTTATTTCTTGTATATGTTTTAATTTATAATTGCCATCGAGTGATTCTATGTTTCAACCTTGTCTAGTTATGTACAATTGGTCTTGTTTAGCTGCTTTAATGTGTTGAACCATACAGGTATGTGTAACTGTTTGTCAGAAAAAAGCTCTTACTGTTTAGGACCTTTTTCCCTTCATAAACAGGGGCCGATATTCGGCAACCCCTAACAAAATAACCTACTTTTTTCCCCTCTTTGGCTGAGATTTTTTTTTTCTGATTCACTAGCGGATCCAGGGGGGGGCGCACCCGGCGCGCGCCCCCCCTAAAAATTCCGGATCATACATGTTTGTCCATTTTACTGTAGATAAAATATCAAATACGCCCTCAGTATAATTTTTTTTTTCGCTCGCTTCGCTCGCTCGACGCATCATGGCTAATGAGTGGTTTAATTAACACATTGTTAAATCCTTTTATTTGAAAACGGACTTTTTTATTCATACATGTATGTCCATGTTACTGTAGATAATATATCAAACAATTTCAATGCACACCCTCAGTATAAACAAATTTCTCGCTCGCTCGACGCATAATGGCTAATGAGTGGTTTAATTAACACATTGTTAAATCCGTTTATTTGAAAACGGACTTTTTTTATTCATACATGTATGTCCATGTTATTGTAGATAAAATATCAAACAATTTCGTTGCACGCCCTCAGTATAAAAAAATTTCTCGCTCGCTTCGCTCGCTTGACGCATAATGGCTAATGAGTGGTTTAATTAACACATTGTTAAATTCTTTTATTTGAAAACGGACTTTTGTTATTCATACGTGTATGTCCATATTACTGTAGATAAAACATCAAACAATTTAGATGGACGCCCTCAGTATATTTTTTTTTCTCGCTCGCTTCGCTCGCTCGACGCATAATGCCTACTAAGTGGTTTAATTAACACATTGTTAAATCTTTTTATTTGAAAACGGACTTTTTAACCCTATAAATGCACTACCGCAAACGTTTTATGAGGCTAGAGACGGACCCGAAAATTGACCAAAATATTACGCCCCCCCTAAGCTGAAATCCTGGATCCGCCCCTGTGATTGGGATTTTTTTCACTCCAATTGGGAAAGACATACTGTTTGCAGAAATAAGGGGGAAAAAAACGGGTTACTTTATTTTTTCGACTTAAAAAAAAGCTTTTTGTATCTAGTACGGTGCCATGAATTGATGGGGCTAATAATGAATGTTTCACATTAAAATACTGTATTTGTTGGCGTATAATGCGCATGCGCAGATACCATTCACCTTGATTTTGTTTTGTACCGTAAATCGCACATGTAAACTTTTGTTTTCAATTTCAGAACAGTGGATTGCCATTCTGAAGCCTTGGCCGAAGAGCAGTTGTAAAAGGAAATCTGATTGGCTAAAAGTGAGCTGAGTGTTAGACGGTGTTTGCGTTATTTACTGAGTTTCAATAAAATATTTCCAACTCCCCTGTGTATCTTATATTTTCTCAACACCTACTCAAACATCTCAACACCAATTCAAATTCCTCATCGCTGACGCAAACTTCTCAAGTAATTATTAACAATCAATGAAAATTAAACAAACTATAAATAATACATTCAAATTATCAATAGACAGTCAGAGCTCTAACCTTAAACAGTTACATTGTTCATAACCTGTGACTGTTATTTAAAAAACCCACTAAAACTGGGATAGTGGCCAGAATCAGTTACTACCACAGAATCATTCAAGATGCATTCTATCTTCTGTACAGGAATTTTCACTATATATATATAATTTTCTCCAGGTAGGGTGATTATTCAACTTTACAACCATGCAATAAAATTCTACAAGTATGGATGAAAATCCAATGTGCAAGGCCTCTCAAGTTACCTATTGTTATGCAACAAAATTCATTAAAAATCATTTTGTAGGCTAATAAGTATTCAGACATAAATAAACACTTCACATTTGGCAACTATTCCGATTTATTAGCAAATGATCTTGGTAACTGATTTAGGTTACAAATGATTATTAGGGAAAAGTATCTGCTACTCTAAACCAAAGGAAGATAATAATTTGGCATTTTAATTACTTCCAGCAGTTATAAAACTTGTAAATGTTTAAGGTTAGGGCTCTGACTGATGGATTGAAATTAAACAATTTTGTATTTGAGTTACACCGATTAGCCTTCATAGTACCACTGAATAAACATTTAGTAAACTTTAAATTGGAAATCACCATATATCGAAATCCCCAACTTCATTTTCATTACAAATTTTCACTATACAATCATGCATAACAATATGTTATTGTATTTCTTCGTAAATAATCAACAAAATACTAAGTGAATCGTAATTTTATCTTTAATTAAAGTAAACCGATCAAATGCATCATATTTTATACAGAAAATAGGAACAGGCCCAACTTTTGTTCGATTTATACTCGCTGGTAAATAGCGGTCATACATGTACATTGGAATTCACCGGATACCGGAATTCCCAGCCTCATTTTTGTTACACAACAAACAAGAATATTTTTATCATATTTCTTTGTAAATGATCAACAGAACGCAAGGTGAATCGTAATTTTATTTTGTAATAAAAGTAAACATCAAATGCATCATAGTTTGTACAGAAGATAAGAACAGGCCAACTTTGGTTTGATTTATACTAATTCATATATGATCTGGTGTTCCGCATTTTTGTTTGCTCGATTTACGCTGCAAAAAATAGTAAACAGTTGTTTCGGATAATGTGCACCGCTTCTCCAAGCCCAAAATCCTGGGGAAAAAATTGTGCATTATAGGCCGACAAATACGGCATACGGTAAGGTGATACTTGGTGCCAACGCTGGTTGTTCATTGTTCTTTCCTACACTCATTGGCATCATTTGCTTCTCTTATGTATGTCTTGTTTTTTAAGCTCCTTGGATGATATCATCAGTTCAAAGGCTTATTTACAGGGGTACAGGACATTTCGTACCCTGGACATTTCATACCCATTTTTGGGTACGAAACGTCCAATGTGTCGGATGTTTCGTACCCTACAGTTGGACGTTTTGTACCCTGGCCTTTGGATGTTTCGTACCCTACTGTTGGACATTTTGTACCCTGCCGTTGGATGTTTCGTACCCTGCCGTTGGACAGTAAAGTCATTGGGCTGCACTGTTTCAGATAGGAAGTGACTGTCATATAATGTTTACTTGTTTAGTTATTTGTGTTTTGTTAAAACATTTTGTTACCATGATATTGATTTTGATAGTAAAATATAAACACAAATAAAAAGTCATAACAAAATGAGTTCACATGGCCACAGACAGTATTACATTGTGTACATTCAGGGGTGTAAAATATCACTCGACCGCTCGCCATGGCGACCAGAATGTCACGGAGGTCGAGTCAAAAATCCTAAATACTAGACCGATCGGTCGATCAGTTTTATTTATTGTGGTGAAGAAAACAAATCGATCTTTTCAGTTTCAAAACAAGCGCGTGTTGGCAACTAGGTTAACAGACTGTATTATCGTAATGTTAACATCGAAAGTTTACTGAAAACACTTCACGTAAACCAATCTGGCAGGTGCGCGTGAAATTTGGATTACTCGGATATCTATGTTTACGTCATATATGAGTCAGCGTGTGAAATATTTATGTCTACATCGTTGATTTTCCCGTAAAAATGTCAAAAAACAAGGCGACTCGTTCGACTCTCAACCAAAACAATGAGATATTAGATCGCTATTTTGAGGAAAAAAAACATCGGGCGACGATGAGACTCGTTCAAAACAAATGGTAGAAAAACTTAAACAGCAACAAGCTGTATATGTTAGAAAAAAAGGCAAAGAGAGGTAAAAGGAAGATTTATCAAGTCTGCCGTATGCACCATTGACAAAACGTTATACTTTTTCATGCCTTTAATAGTAAAACATAGGTCTACTACTAGTAGAATGGTAAAACATACAGGAAATAAACAATTCAATAATTCAACTCTGCAAAACACTTTCAAATTTAGAATCATGAAACCATGCAGTCTTTTACATGGACCACTAATAAAAACATATTTTAATTAAAAAAGATTATTTAATTAATAAAACGGTTTTATACAGTTAGTCTACAAGTGAACAAAAGTATACACTTGTTCTTGTGTAAACTGTTAACTGAAATATGGGTTAAAAAGTAGTAAACAATACTAATAGTCTATATATTTACACTTTTTATATAAAATCCTTTAATATTATGAAAATGTATAAGGTCAACTTAAACGTTGGTAAGGTCGAGTGACTTTTTTCAACTGGCAGACCCTGAAAATATTTTACACCCCTGTACATTAACGCAATAATGGCTAATAGTATATATACGACCGATTCTGTTTTAAATGTTTTCTTTGGTAAAAATCAGGGTCTTCCACAGGGCATTTAAGAGCATATTCCCCCTATACCTTAATTCTAATTTTCCTCTACTCCATAACTGACCCCCTATCCTTTGATCTCTCTGTCCTATCCCTTAAAAACACCAATAAACCTGCAAAATGCTTTATACCTGTCTAAAATAGTTCCTTGTAGGCTATACTTCGTAAGAATCCTTTCTTTCATTTACAGTTGAAAAATACTTCGAATTGCATCTAAACAAATCATGATCCCTAAAGATATTGGTCAACCGAAGACTAACTCCCTCCTATCCCACTCCATGATATTCAAATTTAATTCCCCCTATCCCTTAAATTATTTCTGCGACAGACCCTGAAAATATAAAACAATAAGTACAATGCAATTACTGGAAATTAAAACAAGAGGTCAATGACCTTGAAGCTCTACTGATGGATTTTGATTTCAGGAAGTAGTCCTTATTTTTAGCCGTGGCGGCCATCTTGAATTTCCGGCCAACCTGAAATTTGCTACGATCAATTAGACATCAAGAGCAACATTCCTGTGAAGTTTCATGAAAATCCGTCAAGTAGTTTCAGAGGAGTAGTCGCTACAAGTTTTCATTATATAACTCTATGTAAAAAAAAGATGGCCGCTGACAGCCATGATTAACATCAAAACAAAATGATTTTAGACAAGGACCAACATCATGTCATGCTAATCATTTTAGAAAAAGTCCCATATCAATATCACTTATAGTTTTCAAGAAGTAGTCGCTACAAACTTGTATTTTGAAAATCTATTTTTAGCCATGTCGGCCATCTTGAATTTCCGGCTGACTTGAAATTTTGCTAGGATCAATAAGACATCAAGAGCAACATTCCTGTGAAGTTTCAGAAAATCCGTCAAGTAGTTTCAGAGGAGTAGTCGCTTCAAGTTTTCATTATATAACTCGATGTAAACAAAGATGGCCACTGGCAGTCATGTGTAACGTCGAATCAAAATAATATTCGACGCGGTTAACCATCATGTCATGCTGATCATTTTAGAAAAAGTCCCATATCAATATCACTTACAGTATTCAAGAAGTAGTCGCTACAAACTTGTATTTTTGAAAATCTATTTTTAGCCATGGTGGCCATCTTGAATTTCCGGCCAACCTGAAATTTTGCTAGGATCAATTAGACATCAAGAGCAACATTCCTGTGAAGTTACATGAAAATCTGTCAAGTAGTTTCAGAGGAGTAGTCGCTAAAAGTTTTCATTATATAACTCTATGTAAACAAAGTTGGCCACTGGCAGTCATGTGTAACGTCGAATCAAAAAAATGTTCGACTCGGATAACCATCATGTCATGCTGATCATTTTAGAAAAAGTCCCATATCAATATCACTTATAGTTGTCAAGAAATAGTCGCTACAAACTTATTTTTTTAAAATCTATTTTTAGCTGTGGCGGCCATCTTGAATTTCTGGCCGACCTGAAATTTTGCTAGGATCAATTAGACATCAAGAGCAACATTCCTGTGAAGTTTCATGAAAATCCGTCAAGTAGTTTCAGAGGAGTAGTCGCTACAAGTTTTCATTATATAACTCTATGTAAACAAAGATGGCCGCTGACAGCCATGTTCAACATCGAATCAAAACAATTTTTGACAAGGACCAACATGATGTCATGCTGATAATTTTAGAAAAAGTCCAATATCAATATCACTTACAGTTTTCAAGAAGTAGTCGCTACAAACTTGTATTTTGAAAATCTATTTTTAGCCATGGTGGCCATCTTGAATTTCCGGCCAACCTGAAATTTTGCTAGGATCAATTAGACATCAAGAGCAACATTCCTGTGAAGTTTCATGAAAATCCGTCAAGTAGTTTCAGAGGAGTAGTCGCTACAAGTTTTCATTATATAACTCTATGTAAACAAAGATGGCCACTGACAGCCATGTTTAACATGGAATCAAAACGATTTTTGACAAGGACCAACATCATGTCATGCTGATCATTTTAGAAAAAGTCCCATATCAATATCACTTACAGTTTTCAAGTAGTAGTCGCTACAAACTTGTATTTTGAAAATCTATTTTTTGCCATGGTGGCCATCTTGAATTTCCGGCCAACCTGAAATTTTGCTAGGATCAATTAGACATCAAGAGCAACATTGCTGTGAAGTTTCATGAAAATCCGTCAAGTAGTTTCAGAGGAGTAGTCGCTTCAAGTTTTCATTATATAACTCTCTGTAAACAAAGATGGCCACTGGCAGTCATGTGTAACGTCGAATCAAAATAATGTTCGACTCGGATAACCATCATGTCATGCTGATCATTTTAGAAAAAGTCCCATATCAATATCACTTATAGTTGTCAAGAAGTAGTCACTACAAACTTATTTTTTAAAAATCTATTTTTAGCTGTGGTGGCCATCTTGAATTTCTGGCCAATCTGAAATTTTGCTAGGTTCAATTAGACAATAAGAGCAATATTCCTGTAAAGTTTCATGAAAATCCGCCAAGTAGTTTCAGAGGAGTAGTCGCTACAATTTTTTACTATATAACTCTATGTAAACAAAGATGGCCGCTGGCAGCCATGTTTAACGTAGAATCAAAATGATTTTTGACAAGGACCAACATCATGTCATGCTGATCATTTTAGAAAAAGTCCCATATCAATATCACTTATAGTTTTCAAGAAGTAGTCGCTACAAACTTGTATTTTGAAAATTTATTTTTAGCCGTGGCGGCCATCTTGAATTTCCGGCCGACCTGAAATTTTGCTATGATCAATTAGACATCAAGAGCAACATTCCTGTGAAGTTTCATGAAAATCCGTCAAATAGTTTCAGAGGAGTAGTCGCTAAAAGTTTTCATTATATAACTCTATGTAAACAAAGTTGGCCACTGGCAGTCATGTGTAACGTCGAATCAAAATAATGTTCGACTCGGATAACCATCATGTCATGCTGATCATTTTAGAAAAAGTCCCATATCAATATCACTTATAGTTTTCAAGATGTAGTCGCTACAAACTTATTTTTTAAAAATCTATTTTTAACTGTGGCGGCCATCTTGAATTTCCGGCCAACCTGAAATTTTGCTATGATCAATTAGACATCAAGAGCAACATTCCTGTGAAGTTTCATGAAAATCCATCAAGTAGTTTCAGAGGAGTAGTCCCTAAAAGTTTTCATTATATAACTCTATGTAAACAAAGATGGTCGCTGGCAGCCATGTTCAAGTCGAATCAAAACGATTTTCGACAAGGACCAACATCATGTCATGCTGATCATTTTAGAAAAAGTCCCATATCAATATCACTTATAGTTTTCAAGAAGTAGTCGCTACAATCATGTTTTTTAAAAACCTATTTTTAGCTTCATGGGCAACATTTCTGTAAAGTTTCATGAAAATCCATTCAGTAGTTTCAGAGGAGTAGTCCCTACAAAAAAAAGTTTACGGACGGACAGACGGACGACGGACACCGCACCAGGGCATAAGCTCTGCTGATCTCTGATCAGTAGAGCTAAACAAGAGGCCCAAGAGGGCCTGTGGACGCTCTACTGGCTAACACAGCTCTTATTACATCAATGAAGCGAATGACTGCCATTTACGTTTTTTTTGAAAGTTTCGGGCAAAAAACAGCTTTTTAACTAAATCAAGGGCCATAACTAGAGAATCTGGTAAAGTTTGGAAAAGATCAGATGAAAAATGAAGGCCGTACCGTATAAACGAGGCAAAATATAGCACTTTTAACTAAATCAAGAGCCGTTACTGCTCTGTTACTGGTCTGGTCCGACTGGTCCAACATAGAGCTAAAAAAAAAAATGAAAAAATAAAAAAAAAATGAAAAAAAAAAAAATGAAAAAAAAAATAAAATATATAAAAAAAAAAAAAATGAAATTAAAAATAAAATAAAAATAATAATGATATAAAAAAAGAAAGTCATAAAATCTGCTAAAGTTTGGCAACGATCGGATGAAAAATGAAGGCCCTATCGTCTTAACGAGGCAAAATATAGCATTTTGAACTAAATCAAAGGCCATAACTCCGCTGTTACTAGTCCGATATGAATGGTTTTCGGATTTGTCTGAGCTTTCATTGATATTAACAATCTGATAAAGATTGGATGAACAATGAAGCCCCTATCATCTTAACGAGACAAAATATAGCATTTTTAACAAAATCAAGGGCCATAACTCCGCTGTTACTGTCCCGATAAGGCTATTTTTCAAAATTGTTCCAGATTTCAACAACATTAACAATCTGATAAAGTTTGGTAAAGATCGGATGAACAATGAAGCCTCTATCGTCTTAACGATGCAAAATATAGCATTTTAAACTAAATCAAGGGCCATAACTCCTCTGTTACTAGTCTGATATGGCTGGTTTTCGAACTTGCCCGAGCTTTCATTGATATTAACAATGTGGTAAAGTTTGGTAAAGATAGGATGAAAAACGAAGGCCCTATCGTCTTAACGAGGCAAAATATAACAATATAGCATTTTTAACTAAATCAAGGACCATAACTCTGCTGTTACTGGTCCGATATGGCTGGTTTTCGAACTTGTCTGAGCTTTCATTGATATTAACAATCTGATAAAGTTTGGTAAAGATCGGATGAACAATGAAGCCTCTATCGTCTTAACGATGCAAAATATAGCATTTTAAACTAAATCAAGGGCCATAACTCCTCTGTTACTAGTCTGATATGGCTGGTTTTCGAACTTGCCCGAGCTTTCATTGATATTAACAATGTGGTAAAGTTTGGTAAGGATAGGATGAAAAACGAAGGCCCTATCGTCTTAACGAGGCAAAATATAACAATATAGCATTTTTAACTAAATCAAGGGCCATAACTCCGCTGTTACTTGTACGATCTGGCTGGTTTTCGAACTCATCCGAGCTTTCATTGATAAAGATCGGATTAAAAATGAAGGCCCTATCGTTTTAACGAGCCAAAAGTTAATGCCGACGACGGACGGACAACTCGGCATCCCACAGTAGAGCTACAAAGGAGTCAGTTGTTTTTTTAAGAGGGTCGGTCGGGTTACAGTAAACTCAGGTATAATTTTAATTAGCCTTATCAGTATATCTATTATGATGTGTCTATACTGAAAATACTTTACAATATATTTTATTCACTCAATTAGTGTTTGGAAATGTCTGTGAAATATCCACGAAACGTCCGATGACCCAGGTACGAAACTTCCAAAGGCAAAATTCGAAATGTCCAACATTCTATACACACACCGGCTCCGTCACAACTGACGATAGGCCTCTATACTAAGACGCATTACCGAGCAAAATATGGCTTTTGTCTACATACGCATAACCGCCAACGGATTACTTTATATTTCAATAAATTGTTTATAAATAAATCATTTTGTAACAAATTATTTGTTTGTACAAACACAGGAGTTCATAGTTTAATAAGTAAAACCTAATGCTTTTATTTACCATCATTTTACCATCTAAACATAACGCTTTCTCTTTCATGACTTCTGAAGTACTTTCATTTTCGATTTATAAATAGGCATTATGCTAATAGCCACGAGCTACTCACGAGGTAGCGACTAACTATTAATTAAATTATATCGGTCAACTTGTGACAGATATTGGTCTAATTATGGATCTGGCACGGGTACGTATAGAAACCTGTCAAAATTTGAAGATGGTGGCCAGTCCTCCCCAAAATATAACTCGCAGCAGACGGTATTATTGTTTAATTGTTTACACCGCCATTGATTACCGGCATGCCTTACGCAGAATCACACAGGTCAATTGTGCAGCGACACCTGTCGGACACAATGAAATGTCGAATGATATCACAGTGCTTGACACAGACGGTCGCCCACTCGCCGGCGGCAAGTAAAACCTCTCCTAGGCGAGTGAAATTTGATCTCTGCTGACCCAAACAATATTCTTTGGGCGAGTGCATAGTTTGCTTTAATAAATAGATGCAAGCAAGCACTGTTCAACATGTCGATACGGCAAAAGCCATTCCGTGCGTACAGCACTCGCCAACCGCTTGTAGCAATATAATTTCCGCATATTAGGAACACAAACAGTGATTTTTTTTGGTTATTTTTACCGCCGAATATCGGCACTTTCCCCTAGCAAAAATCGACTGTATTTTCCCAAAAATACGTCATATTTTCCCAATCCAAAGGTTCAGTAAAAATATTAAATTTACGCTGTAAGTATTGGTAAAAGAGCTTTCCGTAAGCATATTACATTTTAATTTTTGCGAAAACCGATATAGTCGTACTATCAGGTTGGGGTAAAAGCCGTACCGCACCTTGATAAAAATAATCAAGAGCTGAATAGCTAGTTCATTATCTAGAACAGTCGACGCTTTTACCCCCATCTTGTAGTCGCGCGCAGGTACCAACTATCCAATGGGTGAGACGCATTTATGTTTTGTCACCAGAATCAATCGAATGCTAAAAATGATTAAAGTACAGTAGTAAAAACATGTTCTGAGCAATAAAACCTTCAAAGTTTTTTGTTTTTTATCTAGACCATACTGATTATTGAATTTGTGCAGGGAGTTTGATTCGTGTAGTCACTATAGAACCCTCACTATAAATCGTTTGTAGTCACTATACATCGTTTATACACCTAATATCACACATTGGAACAAACACTTTTTTTTTTATTTGTCTATTTTTTATTTTACAATTCAAAAAATTTGGGCCACCAACATTTAATTTGGACCCACTTCTACTGGCCCAAGCAAAAAATTTCAAGCACTGATATCAAGTGTGTCAAGCACTGATATCAAGGTACGAAATATCAAATGCATTGGACGTTTCGTACCCAAAAATGGGTACAAAACATCCAGGGTACGAAGGTACGAAACGTCCAAGGTACGAAACGTCCATAAGTCACTTACAGCTAATGTTGATTGTTGCATGTCTTGCAGACTTTAAATAAAATTTGCCAGCATATTTTGTTAAAATGCCTCTACTTGACACAGATGAAAAGTTGTACACGGGTTATTTTAAGACTGAGACAGACTTCATTGTATGTATAAAAGTTGCACGATACTGATTTAATTAGTGATTGGATATCAAATAAGTTTACCTTAAATTCAAAAACATCATAGTTTAAGTTGTTCTACGTAGTTTCAAACATCAAATATACCGAATTTATTCACAAATATTGTAAAAATGATAAGAGCGTCCGATGACTAAGATTGTAATCGGCGTATCGTTATATTGACACCACCGTTACATTTACTTTCGCATTTTAATCTTTGTCGCCGGCTAGAGTGAATGGTGTTTTACGTCATTTTCAGTAAAATATTTTTATATACATCTATTGATAATATGAACTAAGGTAAAACCTAGAGGCGAGCACAGAAAATGTGAAAGTAAATTTTAAACAGATAAAACTCAATGAAAGAACAATACAAACTAGAAATTGTTATTGTCCATGGGACAAAAACGTATGGCTCACCCACTCGCCCGAACAGACATAATTGACGACTCTAGGTCCAACTGTTCTTTATTGATCTGAGATCGTTTTGATATTCAATATCCCTGTGACTGTATCTACTATCTGTATCAGTAAGGCCACATAAAAAAATATGTGTGGTTCAAGTAACCCGACCGACCCTATTTTTTTAAAGGGCCGACCCTAAAACTTCTTATGCAAAAATTAAAAAAAAAAAAAAAATAATAATAATAAAAAAAATAATATGAACTAAGGTAAAACCTTGAGGCGAGCACAGAAAATGTGAAAGTAAATTTTAAACAGATAAAACTCAATGAAAGAGGTGAAAGAACAATACAATTGAAAGCAACACAATAATGAGGTCCTCTCAGGGGTTTTGGGGGAAATGGCCATTTATATTTGGTGAACAAGGGAACAATGGCTGTTAACAATGGCTGTTATTTTCAGGGGAAAAGAGAACATTGACACATATTTTTAGGTTAGGGAACAATGGAACATGACAGGAAATAAAATTCTAACATCTAGTTTTAATATTAAAAAAAAAATCACAAACAGTTAACATTTCAAACAATATTTTTGTGATGACAGTGTACTGTAGGCCAGAATGAATTTTGGGGAACATTAGCAAATCTTTTAAACATTAAAAATACTTTTAGAGAACAGAGGAACATTGGAAAATAATTTTGGGGAACAAAGCAAAATAGTTGTGGGGAACAAGGGAACACTGACGCATATTTTCAGGGAACAAAGGAAGATGTACCCCTTCCATCCTCCTGGGGGCCTCAATAATAATAAGAAGAATGAATAAATCATTAAAAAAAACTCATTGCACACTTTCTTTCACAGCTGAGCTGTATACACTAAATTATTTTGCAACTCAGTATAATTTTAGATAAAAAAGTTTTAGACTAGCTTGAAAAAAACTAAACTGCCAAATTCAGCATTTACCTCACTGCTTCAAGTATACACTGTCGTGATATAACTAAACTGAAAGATTGTTAACTTTATACATATACATACATTGTTCAAATTGCATTTTTACATTTTTTTTTCTTTTTGCCAGAAATGTTGATATTTTCTATGTTATTATTTATTACTAAATATATGCAAACTGTGACCTGTGTATTTAGCCGATAACACTAAATATGATTCACAAATAGATGAGAGATAGGGATAATTGTTTTAATTTTAACTCAACAGTCCATCTGTCCTGATCTTACCTTGAATAAGAACCGTCTGTACACTTCAGTGTATGGGTTTGAAGAAATCCAATCTGTGTGTGACTGACCCAATGGGCCACTCCTAAAAGATGCTAGTGTCACCATCCAATGCTGGTTGTAAATGCCTGACAGAATAATGCAACTATCAGTCACAGACAACCATTTAAATATAAACAAAGGATAGATGACTCTTTTCTTGAAGATGTTTAGTGTGCAGCCCTTCTATTTCTGCTTTTCACTGAAAAGGCAGTTCCAGTACATCCTGGTGTTTCATCTCTGTTCTGGTCTGTTGTGTTTCCGGTGAATCGTACCTCTGGTCTATAATTATGTCATAAAACAAATACAAACAATTTCGGTTTTTAAATTCTATAATGAGGTCATTTTTATCATACCATGAGTTAAATAAATGAGAACCAGACCATCCACCATATTTTAAACGATAGGACACCCACCTGTATGGGCACAATAGAATCTGGACTTATGATTGGGTTAGTGTAATGTATCTATCTACAGTCTATAGTGCTGACACACTGGAATACCACACTGTAGTACACACAGGTGTGTGTGTGTGTTTTGTGGGTCGTTCGGTGTGTGTGTGTGGGTGGGTGGGGGGAGGTATTTTGAAATGAACAAATCTAGGGGGTGAGGACCCAGCCAGCAATCCTATATCTAGCCTTCATCGGTCCCATATTTTATTTTATATAGGACCAGTATCGCAAACGATATCGGCCTGAGATCGGCGTGCCCATCGGCTTCAAGTCGGACCGATATCTTGTCGGCTACACATCGGTCCAATATCGGTTAGATATCGTTTTAGTTTACTATCCATCATCGGTTAGACATACTTTTAGTTTACTATCCATCATCGGTTAGTTATCTATCCAATATGTATCCGATATAGTTTCGACCCGAAGTGGGCCCATTATGACAGATAAACATCAAACTCGTTCTATTGTCACCATCCAGCTAGCACAGTATGTAGCTAGAGCATCGGATTACCAATCCAAAATACATGTATATGTTTCGCAACATACAAGGTTATCGGGCTTTTAACTCCGTCCGATTTTTTTTATCAAATCAATTTAATGAATACTCACTACCTTATATATATATATATCTTTTTTTAGGTGCTTATCTCAATCAGCTCGACTGTTAAAATATTTATTAGCAATAAATAAATAAAACTCTTGTGAATGTAGGCATGTAGGTAGCAGAGCTCCAGATAAGGTGCATATTTGCGTAAATACGCAAATAAAATGGTGGAAAAAGCAATATAAATACAAAACCATGCGTATCATAACGCAAAATAAATATTTGATAAGCAATTCCTCTCGAATTGCTTGCGTATTTGCAATTTTTCATTTCTAATCGATCGCGTATTGGCCCAGAGTTCTCACAATATCTCGAAACAAAATCAAATATAAGTAAAAGACGAAACTGCCGAGTGACTGGTTCCGAAATTCAGTTTTAATTGTGCGCGATTTACTCATATTTGCCTGTACCCTTTTTATATCGTCACGTGTATGCGCTGGGCGATCTAAATCAAGCGTCGGTTAAAAATGTCAAACGCACAGAACATAATGATAAACGTGAGTACCATGTTTGATTATGTGTTTTGTTTGTTGTTAGTTAATTTTACAAGGAAATACCAAATTGAAAACATCCAGGTAGGGTAAAAATACCCAATTGAAAAATAAATGATGGGGTAAAATTTATTTTTTACCCAATTGCAAAATGCAAATACCCAATTAAAATAAAAACAATGGAGTAAAAATACTCAAAGTCCAAACCCTTATCTGGAGCTCTGAGGTAAAATCATTTTGCAATGTAAAAAATGACATTTGCGAGGAATATCTGTTCACATTAACAATAAATATACAGTATTCAAAATGACATGTCATTACCTCCATTTATGGCGTGTTATATCGGACCGACAGCGGCCCGATATATGGTATCAAGTGATACAAACTACGTCGGCCTGACGTTGGCCCGAGATATAATAATAGACATTAGAAGAAATGTGCTATATTCATTCAGATTAATGCATTGAACAATCAATTTAGCATGCCATACAAACAAAAAATTCAAAAATTGGAAAATATTGAATTAATCGGCTCTACATCGACCCGACGTCGGCATATCCAACATTTAGCCGACATCTGTTCAGCAAATCATTAAAAAAACACACAAACCCAGTCAGCAAGCCTATATCGAACCGATATGTTTCCTATATACAGATAACGGATAGACATCGGGCCTTGCCGCTCTGTTACTGATATCGGTAACAGAGCGGCAGTCTGCCGACATTCCGACCAATTACCAAAATCTATCCGATATGGCCATGCTGGCTGGGGAGTGGTGGGGTGGCTTGTAGTCTAAGACTTTCCAGGAGAGGGAGGTCTGTCTGAGGAAACTTTTCCTCTTTTTCTTCAGGGTGGTGGTGGGTGGGGGGGATATTTTGTAGATTATTCTAGGGGGTAGACTGAAGAAACGCTTTCCGTTCGCGGCGATGATGGTTTGTCCATAAATAATTAATCATTTAAACTTCTTATTCTTCCAGTACTGTGCTGGGTTCCTCTGGAACATCTTCGCACAACGCTGAATATTTACATGAGTGATGGAAAGTTCAAGGTGCAGTTAAAACTTGCTCAACATAAACTCACAAAAGTGTTCGTACGAAGTGAAAGAAATTATAATCGATTTGTCCACAATTAATCATTTAAACTAGCTCAACATCAACTCACAAAAGTGTTAGTACAAAGTAAAAGCAATCCGAGTCTTCCAGAAATTACATGAGATGTCTCTAGTCGTCTGCAAATAATGTCAATATTTACTACTGTTACGTCACTGATTTTAACACGCGCTAATTTGCATAATGTGGAAAGTTTCCGGCCAAGACAATTTAACCTTCATACCGAGTGTTTATAAATAAAAAACCATACTAAATGAATAACTCACATATGCTGCTAGTGTTGTTTAATCATTGTGCGCTCTCCAATTGTTGACATGTTCAGCATATTCCTGCATTTGTTGTCATTTTGAAATTTCCCACGGAAACCACATATTTTCTAAAAAGCCTTAGTTTCGCATTTGATCTCTTTAAATATTCTGCTGCACATATTCTATAGGACTTTGTGAAGGATTCGGAGAGACTTTCAAATTATTTCTGAAACTCTACTCTAACCAGTCATAATGGAAACGTTGCACAGAAAACTGTTTTAAAGAAAACAAATCAGAATTTCGAAACTAAAACTCCTATAGTGGAAGCCGGTGTCTGCGTTAGAAATGCTTAAAGCGTGACAACGACGATTTACCATCAAAATCGAGACACATAGATTAGCAATTATCTTCTTTTTTTTCTTTTTCTTTTTTTTTTCTTTTTTTTTCTCCCGTTACCGTAAAGTTCGCTTGCGCTCGAAGTGCCTTCGGCACTTCTCGCTAGCTGTGCTCGCTATTAAACAAAAAATTAAAATTAAAAAATATTTAAAAAAAATAAAAATTTAAAAAAATAAAAATAAAAAAAAATCTAAATTTAAAAAAATAAAAAATCAATAGGGGTCATCTACTGGTCATGACCAACCATCCTTCCAAGTTTGAGGACCCTAGGTCCAACCATTCTCTAGTTATTGATCGGACATAGTTTCACCGCAACCTTGACCTTTGACCTAGTGACCCCAAAATCAATAGGGTCATCTACTGGTCATGACCAACCATCCTTCCAAGTTTGAGGACCCTAGGTCCAACCATTCTCTAGTTATTGATTGGACATCGTTTCGACGCAAACTTGACCTTTGACCCCAAAATCAATAGGGTCATCTACTTGTCATGACCAACCATCCTTCCAAGTTTGAGGACCCTAGGTCCAACCGTTCTCTAGTTATTGATCGGACATCGTATTAATAGTCAAGGTCACTACGACCTTGACCTTTGACCTAGTGACCCCTCTACTTGTCATGACTAACCGTCGTTCCAAGTTTGAGGACCCTAGGTCCAACCGTTCTCTAGATATTGATCGGACATCGTTTTGATAGTCAAGGTCACCTTGACCTAGTGACCCCAAAATCAATAGGGGTCATCTACTTGTCATGACCAACCATCCTTACAAGTTTGAGGACCGTAGGTCCAACCGTTCTCTAGTTATTGATCGGACATCGTTTGTGACACAGACAGACCTACGGCCTTGACCTTTGACCTAGTGACCCCAAAATCAATAGGGGTCATCTACTTGTCATGACCAACCATCCTTTCAAGTTTGAGGACCCTAGGTCCAACCATTCTCTAGTTATTGATCGGACATCGTTTTGGTAGTCAATGTCACCGCAACATTGACCTTTGACCTAGTGACCCCAAAATCAATAGGGGTCATCTACTTGTCATGACCAACCATCCTTCCAAGTTTGAGGACCCTAGGTCCAACCATTCTCTAGTTATTGATCGGACATCGTTTTGATAGTCAATGTCACCGCAACATTGACCTTTGACCTAGTGACCCCAAAATCAATAGGGGTCATCTACTTGTCATGACCAACCATCCTTCCAAGTTTGAGGACCCTAGGTCCAACCATTCTCTAGTTATTGATCGGACATCGTTTTGATAGTCAATGTCACCGCAACATTGACCTTTGACCTAGTGACCCCAAAATCAATAGGGGTCATCTACTTGTCATGACCAACCATCCTTTCAAGTTTGAGGACCCTAGGTCCAACCATTCTCTAGTTATTGATCGGACATCGTTTTGATAGTCAATGTCACCGCAACATTGACCTTTGACCTAGTGACCCCAAAATCAATAGGGGTCATCTACTTGTCATGACCAACCATCCTTCCAAGTTTGAGGACCCTAGGTCCAACCATTCTCTAGTTATTGATCGGACATCGTTTGAGACACAGACCTACAGACACGCAGACAGACAGACAGACAGAAAGCACAAAAACAATATGGCTCCCCTACCACACTTTGTGTGGGGGAGCCATAATAACATGTCAAATTGAAAGCAACTCAATAATGAGGTCCTCTCAGGGGTTTTGGGGAAAATGGCTATTTATATTTGGTGAACAAGGGAACAATGGCTGTTATTTTCAGGGAAAAAGAAAACATTGACACATATTTTTAGGGAACAATGGAACATGACATTATAGGAAATAAAATTCTAACATCTAGTTTTAATATTTAAAAAAAAAGTTAACATTTCAAACAATATCTTTGTGATGACAGTGTTGCAGCTAATATGAACTAAGGTAAAACCTTGAGGCGAGCACAGAAAATGTGAAAGTAAATTTTAAACAAATAAAACTCAATGAAAGAACAATACAAATTGAAAGCAACTGAATAAGAGGTCCTCTCAGGGTTTTTGGGGGAAATGGCCATTTATATTTGGTGAACAAGGGAACAATGGCTGTTATTTTTAGGGGAAAGAGAACACTGACACATATTTTTAGGGAACAATGGAACATGACTTTACAGGAAATAAAATTCTAACATCTAGTTTTAATATTTAAAAAAAAATCACAAAAAGTTAACATTTCAAACAATATATTTGTGATGACAGTGTTGCAGCTATAATTACTGTAGGACAGAATGAATTTTGGGGAACATTAGCAAATCTTTTAAACATTAAAAATACTTATAGAGAACAGGGGAACATTGGACAAATAATGTTGGGGAACAAAGCAAAATAGTTGTTGGGAACACTGACTCATATTTTCAGGGAACAAAGGAAGATGTACCCCTTCCATCCTCCTGTGGGCCTCAATAATAATAATAAGAATGAATTAATCATTAAATGCAATGTACAGTTTGAAAGGGGCAAATTGCATTTATCATATTGTTCTAACTGAGGGGACACTGATTAAAACAGGCAAAACATATGTTCAAAACGTTTTTATGATTATGATAATAATGAATTCAAGTATATATACTCAGTCGCAAAAGAAAATTTACACTTTGAAAATTTTGCTTTACACCCCTATCCTTTTTATCAAGCAATTCAACCTATTGAAAAAAAATGACAAGATGATATTGGCAATAGAATGACAACAACTTTGGTACCAAACATGACGTATATTAATTTTGGAATTTATACATTTTATTCTAAAAAAAAACTCATTGCACACTTTCTTTCACAACTGAGCTGTATACACTTTCTTTTGCAACTCAGTATAATAAGATTAAAACGTTTTAGACTAGCTTGAAAGAAACTAAACTGCCAAATTTAGCATTTACCTCACTGCTTCAAGTATAGTATATCTCTGTCTTGATATAACTAAACTGAAAGATTGTTAACTTTATACACATACATACATTGTTCCAATTGCTTTTTTACATTTTTTTTATTTTGCCAGAAATGTTGATATTTTCTATGTTATTATTTATTACTAAATATATGCAAACTGTGACCTGTGTATTTAGCCGATAACACTAAACATGATTCACAAATAGATGAGAGATGGGGATAATTGTGTTAATTCTAACACCACAGTCCATCTGTCCTGATCTTACCGTGAATAAGAACCGTCTGTACAAGATGGCAAGTTGCATTCACTTCAGTGTATGGGTTTGAAGAAATCCAATCTGTGTGTGACCCAATGGGCTACTCCTAAAAGATGCTAGTGTCACCATCCAATGCTGGTTGTAAATGCCTGACAGAATAATGCAACTATCAGTCACAGACAACCATTTAAATATAAACAAAGGATAGATGACTCTTTTCTTGAAGATGTTCAGTGTGATGCAGCCCTTCTGTAGTGCAAATCTCATTTCTGCTTTTCACTGAAAAAGCAGTTCCAGTACATCCTGGTGTTTCATCTCTGTTCTGGTCTGTTGTGTTCCGGTGAATCATACCACTGGTCCATAATTATGTCATAAAACAAATACAAACAAATCCTACAAAATACATGTATATGTTTCGCAAAATACAAGGTTATCGGGCGTTTAACTCCGTCCGATTTTTTTTATCAAATCAATTTAATGAATACTGACTACCTTATATACATCTTTTTGTTTGTGCTTATCTGAATTAGCTCGATTGGAAAAATATTCATTAGCAATAAATAAAACAGTGTGAATGTAGGTAGCATCATTTTGCAATGTAAAAAATGACATTTGCGAGGAATATCTGTTCACATTAACAATAAATATACGATATTCAAAATGACATGTCATTACCTCCCTTTATGGCGTGTTATATCGGACTGACAGCGGCCCGATATATGGTATCAACTGATACAAACTATGTCGGCCTGACGTTGGCCTGAGATATAATAATAGACATTAGAAGAAATGTGCTATATTCATTCAGATTAATGCATTGAACAATCAATTTAGCATGCCATGCAAACAAAAAATTCAAAAATTGGAAAATATTGATTTAATTGGCTCTACATCTGCCCGACGTCGGCATATCCAACATTTAGCCGACATCTGACCGATATCTTTTTAGCAAATCATAAAAATAACACACAAACCCAGTATGTTTCCTATATGCAGATAACGGATAGACATCGGGCCAATCTGCCGACATTCCGACCAATTACCGATATCTATCCGATATGGCCATGCTGGCTGGGGAGTGGTGGGTCGGCTTGTAGTCTAGACTTTTCAGGAGAGGGGGGTCTGTCTGAGCAGGGTCACTATACATTAAGTTTATATATCGACCCTGGTCTGAGGAAACTCAAGGGGTGTGGGTGGGGGGGAATATTTTGTAGATTTTCTAGAGGGTATCTATCTATCTATCTATCTATCTATCTATCTTCGAATAAGTCAAACCCCTGGGGACCTAGACTTGACTCGCATCAACTGACAAGACGCGAGTTGAAATAAAGCTAAGGATAAAATTAGAAATATTATACAGTGTTAAAAGAAGATAGGGCATGCTTTTTAGATAGACATGTGATTGACATGGCTAACAGCCAGGCCAAATGCACTGGGGGGCAGGGCAGGGTTACTACGCTTTGAGGTAGGGTATTCCAATGTACTATGGTTCTGGGGAAGAATATTCTGAATAAACGCTTTCCGTTCGCAGCGAGGTAGTGTGTTAAAATACACGTTTAATGCTCTTTTGAAATTGTTCGTATTGGCGATGAAAAAGTCTTTAAAGATGATTGATGGAGAACTTTCGATAATCTTCATTGCTGAACAGAACATACATAAACAGATTAATTAAACCATTTCCACAGCTCATTACTTGAGCTTGAAATCTGCATTCAGAAAAACATAGAACGTCAGAATAATAAAAAAAAATGCATAGGAGCCAATTTATTACGCTAGCGGCGAGGGTGGTTTGTCCATTAATAATTAATCATTTAAACTTGCTCAACATCAACTCACAAAAGTGTTAGTACAAAGTGAAAGCAATCCGAGTCTTCCAGAAATTACCTGAGTTGTCACTAGATATCGGTAACAGAGCGGCAGTCTGCATAACGGCCCGATGTCTATGACAGATAACGGATAGATAACGGATAGACATCAGGTCAATCTGCCGACATTCCGACCAATTACCGATATCTATCCGATATGGCCATGCTGGCTTGGGAGTGGTTGGGTGGCTTGTAGTCTAGACTTTTCAGGAGAGGGGGGTCTGTCTGAGGAAACTTTTCCTCTTTTTTTTCAGGGTGGGGGGTGGTGGTGGGGGGGGGGGGGGGGGGGGGTGATATTTTGTAGATTTTTTTTTCTAGGGGGTAGTCTGAAGAAACGCTTTCCGTTCGCGGCGAGGGTGGTTTGTCCATAAATAATTAATCATTAATCATTTAAACTTGCTCAACATCAACTCACAAAAGGGTTAGTACAAAGTGAAAGCAATCCGAGTCTTCCAGAAATTACCTGAGTTGTCACTAGGCCCCTAGTCGTCTGCAAATAATGTTAGTCTATTCTATTCTATTCTGTTCACTATTGCAGAGAAGCGCAAAGGACCGTACTTTTGGGGAGAGGCTAGTTACCAGCCATATGGAGTACACGGAAAACGATGACGTCATTTTGTATACACATTGTCGCATTGCGCAATCGAACATACACAATAGACAGCAAATGGGAACAATTCGGTCTGGTATTCACGATTAATACTAGAAGTAGACTCGATAAAAGTTGTTATCCATGATCATATAGTGAATACACTTTGTAGAATGTGGCACAGATAGTAGTATTTTACAAATTAGCCAATTTACATTGAAATTAGGCCACTCGTTCGGTACCTGGCTGGTTCGGACCGTGTGCGATTCGGAACGCATTATAATTTCCTAATTTCTGTATTAATGCATACTATTGTATTAATTCAGAGCTTACTATTTATGTTCCAAACAATGCTTAATTAGAACACAGACATATTTTATGATAGATTATTTTATTTTGGCCGTTATCTCTCTCTCTCTCTCTCTCTCTCTCTCTTGAATTCCTAAGGTATGTCCTACATATAACAAGAGTTAAAATCTGTTCAGAATAAGACCTATAAGTCACACATGTGAGATGGATCTTTTTTTGTAAGGTTTAACATACATTTGTGATACATCTTCACGCAAGTTTGTAAATCAAATAATCCTTGCATTATACGGTATGAAATTATGTAAAATAGTATTCAATTTCCACGTTAACATCTGGTCCAAATCACCCATGTTCTGACAAATCAACCGACAATCACTTGAGATTCTAACTGGGCGATTCTAATTAGCCATGGGGAAGGGTCTTGAGGTAATTGAATAGAATTGAATGTTGTTTAACGACTCAACACAGTATAGGTTATTTAGCGCCGCCCCAGAGAGAGGGGAAGGATACATAGGAATCTGTGAACCGTGCCCTACTCTTATTATCGAATAGATTCCTATGGTTCTTTAACGTGCTTGGAGGATAGACCGATACACGGGACCGCCCGGTTTACGTCCCCATCCGATGGACGAGGCTAATGGAAAATGTCTTGCCTAAGAACACACCGACGAAACTCAGTGGCACCACGGAGGATTGAACCCGGGGGCCTTCGGTTACAAATTCGCCGCGCTATCGACTGCGCCACGTTGTATGGTTTTTGTATTCCATACATGACATGCTCACCTGTTCATATCATGTCACATGTAGCCATATTTTGTAATATTTCACATAATTTATATTTTGTTCCGTATTAACAACTTATTTCATAGCAAACCTTTTAATCTCCCTGTTTCCTGTCCAAGGTCACGAGTTTTATTCACAGTGTCTTGAGTGTTTCGTAAAATACTCTTCCTCAGTAGGCCTATATTATGCAGACAAGGTACTGTATACTGTGTGTGCTCATCAGGTAAGATAAGTACTATAGCAATGTTCATTCTTCAAAGAGTATGTTAAGTTGCATTTTGTACACATGTAGCGACAGCTATTTGTACACATGTAGCGACAGCTAAAGCGCTAATAACATTTCATATGGTTCATGTCTGGAATCCTCATGATTTCAATGATCATGTCAATACTTCCATATTGATAAGTTGGATGGAAAGGAAGACAAAAGTAGTAGAAGCGACGCTTGGGCATCACGACTGCATGTAAACTACCAGAATTATATAGACCAACCACTTCAAAACATGCCATCCCTTATTTGTATATAGACAGACCACTTCAAAACATGTCAGCTTCCAGAAGTATATAGACCAACCACTTCAAAACAGGACACCTACCATACTTTTATAGACCAACCACTTCAATACAGGTCACCTACCAGAATTATAAAGACCAACCATTTCAAAACAGGTCATCTACCAGAATGTTATAGACCAACCTATGGTGGCTGATTTCTGCCATGTCGTCTTGGCCGGTCGCGAAAAGATGCCACGCGAAAAGACAGGACGACAAAACGACGGATTTCACGTATGAAAACGGCATTTGAAAGGCATCAAGACGACAAATAAATGTGGCCCATTGTCGTCTTATCGCGTGTCGTCTTGGCGCTTTATTTTTGTCGTTCTGCATTTTGTCATCTTTTCGTTTTGTTGTTTTGGCAGGCGCCAAGACGACAAGACTACAAATACAACATTTTGTCAACTTTCATTTTGTCGTTTGCCAAGACAAGACGACAAATACAGCCTTTTGTTGTTTTTTCGTTTTGTCATTCTGGCGGGCCCCAAGAACAACAAAAATAAAGCACCAAGACAAGTCCACACGTGAAAAGACGACAATGGGCCACACTTGTTTGTCATCTTGGCACCTTTCAAATGTCGTCTTGGCGCATGAAATCCATCGTTTTGTCGTCCGCCAAGACGACAAAACGACATGGCAGAAATCAACCACCATGACAACTATTTCAAAACAGGTCACATACAACAATTATATAGACCAGCCACTTCAAAACATGTCACCCATAATTTGTATATAGACCGACCACTTCAAAACATGTCAGCTAACAGAAGTATATAGACCAATCACTTCCCAACATGTCACCCATCATATGTAAATAGACCAGCCACTTCAAAACAGGTCAGCTACCATAATTATATAGACCAGCCACTTAAAAACATGTCATCCATCATATGTATATGTACCAGCCACTTCAAAACATGTCACCCGTCATTTGTATATAGACCAGCCACTTCAAAACACGTCACCCATCATTTGTATATAGACCAGTCACTTCAAAACATGTCACCCATCATTGCATATAGACCAGCCGTTTCAAAACAGGTCAGCTACGATACTGATATAGACCAGCCACTTCAAGACATGTCACCCATCATATGTATATGGACCAGCTATTTCAAAACATGTCACCCATCATGTGTATATAGACCAGCCACTTCAAAATATGTCACCCATCATTTATATATAGACCAACCACTTCAAAACAGGTCAACTACCATAATTATATAGACCAGCCACTTCAAAACATGTCTCCCATCATTTGTATATAGACCAACCACTTCAAAACAGGTCAACTACCATAATTATATAGGCCAGCCACTTCAAAACAGGTCACCGATCAATTGTATATAGACCAGCCACTTCAAAACATGTCATCCATCGTATGTATATAGACCAGCCGCTTCAACACAGGTCAGCTACCATATTTATATAAACCAGCCACTTCAAAACATGTCACCCATCATATGTATATGTACCAGCCACTTCAAAATATGTCACCCATCACATGTATATAGACCAGCCACTTCAAAACATGTCACCCATCATATGTAAATAGACCAGCCACTTCAAAACAAGTCACCCATCACATGTATATAGACCAGCCACTTCAAAACATGTCACCCATCACATGTATATAGACCAGCCACTTCAAAACATGTCAGCTACCATAATTATATAGACCAGCCACTTAAAAACATGTCATCCATCATATGTATATGTACCAGCCACTTCAAAACATGTCACCCGTCATTTGTATATAGACTAGCCACTTCAAAACACGTCACCCATCATTTGTATATAGACCAGTCACTTCAAAACATGTCACCCATCATTGCATATAGACCAGCCACTTCAAAACAGGTCAGCTACGATACTGATATGGACCAGCCACTTCAAGACATGTCACCCATCATATGTATATGGACCAGCTATTTCAAAACATGTCACCCATCATGTGTATATAGACCAGCCAATTCAAAATATGTCACCCATCATTTATATATAGACCAACCACTTCAAAACAGGTCAACTACCATAATTATATAGACCAGCCACTTCAAAACATGTCTCCCATCATTTGTATATAGACCAACCACTTCAAAACAGGTCAACTACCATAATTATATAGGCCAGCCACTTCAAAACAGGTCACCCATCAATTGTATATAGACCAGCCACTTCAAAACATGTCATCCATCGTATGTATATAGACCAGCCGCTTCAACACAGGTCAGCTACCATAATTATATAAACCAGCCACTTCAAAACATGCCATCCCTTATTTGTATATAGACAGACCACTTCAAAACATGTCAGCTTCCAGAAGTATATAGACCAACCACTTCAAAACAGGACACCTACCATACTTTTATAGACCAACCACTTCAATACAGGTCACCTACCAGAATTGTAAAGACCAACCATTTCAAAACAGGTCATCTACCAGAATGTTATAGACCAACCTATGGTGGCTGATTTCTGCCATGTCGTCTTGGCCGGTCGCGAAAAGATGCCACGCGAAAAGACAGGACGACAAAACGACGGATTTCACGTATGAAAACGGCATTTGAAAGGCATCAAGACGACAAATAAATGTGGCCCATTGTCGTCTTATCGCGTGTCGTCTTGGCGCTTTATTTTTGTCGTTCTGCATTTTGTCATCTTTTCGTTTTGTTGTTTTGGCAGGCGCCAAGACGACAAGACTACAAATACAACATTTTGTCAACTTTCATTTTGTCGTTTGCCAAGACAAGACGACAAATACAGCCTTTTGTTGTTTTTTCGTTTTGTCATTCTGGCGGGCCCCAAGAACAACAAAAATAAAGCACCAAGACAAGTCCACACGTGAAAAGACGACAATGGGCCACACTTGTTTGTCATCTTGGCACCTTTCAAATGTCGTCTTGGCGCATGAAATCCATCGTTTTGTCGTCCGCCAAGACGACAAAACGACATGGCAGAAATCAACCACCATGACAACTATTTCAAAACAGGTCACATACAACAATTATATGGACCAGCCACTTCAAAACATGTCACCCATAATTTGTATATAGACCGACCACTTCAAAACATGTCAGCTAACAGAAGTATATAGACCAACCACTTCACAACATGTCACCCATCATATGTATATAGACCAGCCACTTCAAAACAGGTTAGCTACCATAATTGTATAGACCAGCCACTTAAAAACATGTCATCCATCATATGTATATGTACCAGCCACTTCAAAACATGTCACCCGTCATTTGTATATAGACCAGCCACTTCAAAACACGTCACCCATCATTTGTATATAGACCAGTCACTTCAAAACATGTCACCCATCATTGCATATAGACCAGCCGTTTCAAAACAGGTCAGCTACGATACTGATATAGACCAGCCACTTCAAGACATGTCACCCATCATATGTATATGGACCAGCTATTTCAAAACATGTCACCCATCATGTGTATATAGACCAGCCACTTCAAAATATGTCACCCATCATTTATATATAGACCAACCACTTCAAAACAGGTCAACTACCATAATTATATAGACCAGCCACTTCAAAACATGTCTCCCATCATTTGTATATAGACCAACCACTTCAAAACAGGTCAACTACCATAATTATATAGGCCAGCCACTTCAAAACAGGTCACCCATCAATTGTATATAGACCAGCCACTTCAAAACATGTCATCCATCGTATGTATATAGACCAGCCGCTTCAACACAGGTCAGCTACCATATTTATATAAACCAGCCACTTCAAAACATGTCACCCATCATATGTATATGTACCAGCCACTTCAAAATATGTCACCCATCACATGTATATAGACCAGCCACTTCAAAACATGTCACCCATCATATGTAAATAGACCAGCCACTTCAAAACAAGTCACCCATCACATGTATATAGACCAGCCACTTTAAAACATGTCACCCATCACATGTATATAGACCAGCCACTTCAAAACATGTCAGCTACCATAATTATATAGACCAGCCACTTAAAAACATGTCAGCCATCATATGTATATGTAACAGCCTCTTCAAAACATGTCACCCGTCATTTGTATATAGACCAGCCACTTCAAAACACGTCACCCATCATTTGTATATAGACCAGTCACTTCAAAACATGTCACCCATCATTGCATATAGACCAGCCACTTCAAAACAGGTCAGCTACGATACTGATATAGACCAGCCACTTCAAGACATGTCAGCTACGATACTGATATAGACCAGCCACTTCAAGACATGTCACCCATCATATGTATATGGACCAGCTATTTCAAAACATGTCACCCATCGTGTGTATATAGACCAGCTACTTCAAAATATGTCACCCATCATTTATATATAGCCCAACCACTTCAAAACAGGTCAACTACCATAATTATATAGACCAGCCACTTCAAAACATGTCTCCCATCATTTGTATATAGACCAACCACTTCAAAACAGGTCAACTACCATAATTATATAGGCCATCCACTTCAAAACAGGTCACCCATCAATTGTATATAGACCAGCCACTTCAAAACATGTCATCCATCGTATGTATATAGACCAGCCGCTTCAACACAGGTCAGCTACCATAATTATATAGACCAGCCACTTCAAAAGATGTCACCCATCATATGTATATGTACCAGCCACTTCAAAATATGTCACCCATCACATGTATATAGACCAGCCACTTCAAAACATGTCACCCATCATATGTAAATAGACCAGCCACTTCAAAACAAGTCACCCATCACATGTATATAGACCAGCCACTTTAAAACATGTCACCCATCACATGTATATAGACCAGCCACTTCAAAACATGTCAGCTACCATAATTATATAGACCAGCCACTTCAAAACATGTCACCCATCATTTGTATATAGACCAACCACTTTAAAACAGGTCACCTACCATAATTATATAGGCCAGCCACTTTTAAACAGGTCAGCTACCATAATTATATAGGCCAGCCACTTCAAAACAGGTCAGCTACCATAATTATATAGACCAACCACTTCAAAACATGTCACCCATCATATGTATATAGACCAGCCACTTCAAAACATGTCACCCATCATTTGTAAATAGACCAGCCACTTCAAAACATATCACCCATCATTTGTATATAGACCAACCACTTCAAAACAGGTCACCCATCATTTGTATATAGACCAGCCACTTCAAAACATGTCACCCATCATATGTATATGGACCAGCCACTTCAAAATACGTCACCCATCATTTGTATATAGACCAGCCACTTCAAAACACGTCACCCATCATTTATATATAGACCAGCCACTTCAAAACATGTCACTCATCATTTCTATATAGACCAACTATTTCAAAACATGTCACCTATCATGTGTATATAGACCAGCCACTTCAAAACATGTCACCCATCATTTGTATATAGACCAACCACTTCCAAACAGGTCACCTACCATAATTATATAGGCCAGCGACTTCAAAACATGTCACCCATCAAATGTATATGGACCAGCCACTTCAAAACATGTCACCCGTCATATGTATATAGACCAGCCACTTCAAAACATGACACCCATTATATGTATATAGACCAGCCACTTCAAAACAGGTCACCCACCATAATTATATAGGCCAGCCACTTCAAAACAGGTCACCCATCAATTGTATATAGACCAGCCACTTCAAAACATGTCATCCATCGTATGTATATAGACCAGCCGCTTCAACACAGGTCACCCATCATTTTTATATAGACCACCCACTTCAAAACATGTCACCCATCATATGTATATAGACCAGCCACTTCAAAACATGTCACCCATCATTTGTATATAGACCAACCACTTCAAAACAGGTCACCTACCATAATTATATAGGCCACCGACTTCAAAACATGTCACCCATCATATGTATATGGACCAGCCACTTCAAAACATGTCACCCGTCATATGTATATAGACCAGCCACTTCAAAACATGTCACCCATTATTTGTATATAGACCAGCCACTTCAAAACATGACACCCATTATATGTATATAGACCAGCCACTTCAAAACAGGTCAGCTACCATAATTATATAGACCTGTCACTTCAAAACATGTCACCCATCATTTGTATATAGACCAATCACTTCAAAACAGGTCACCCACCATAATTATATAGGCCAGCCACTTCAAAACAGGTCACCCATCATTTGTATATAGACCAGCCACTTCAAAACCTGTCACCCATCACATGTATATAGACCAGCCACTTCAAAACATGTCATCCATCATATGTAAATAGACCAGCCACTTCAAAACATGTCACCCATCACATGTATATAGACCAGCCACTTTAAAACATTATATAGACCAGCCACTTCAAAACAGGTCACCCATCATATGTATATAGACCAGCCACTTCAAAACATGTCACCCATCATTTGTATATAGACCAACCACTTCAAAACAGGTCACCTACCATAATTATATAGGCCAGCCACTTCAAAACAGGTCAGCTACCATAATTATATAGGCCAGCCACTTCAAAACAGGTCAGCTACCATAATTATATAGACCAGCCACTTCAAAACATGTCACCTATCATATGTATATAGACCAGCCACTTCAAAACATGTCACCCATCATTTGTAAATAGACCAGCCACTTCAAAACATATCACCCATCATTTGTATATAGACCAACCACTTCAAAACAGGTCACCTACCATAATTATATTAGTGGTGCAGATTGGTGACATATATTGGTAAAATTGTGCATTTTGTGATAAAAGCACCAAACTTGACACATAGCTAGACAATACTCTGCTAAACATTTCTGGCTATGGACCCACGTCAGATTTTGAAAAATGGCCGCCATTTTCAAAATGGCCGCCAAATATTCCATAAAGAATTAATGAAGCCCATAATTAATTGATTTCATCAAAACTTGTTATTGTAAATACACTAAATTCAGAACATTGATAGACAATAAAATATGCCATATAATTTGGGTCATTTTTTTCTTCAAAATGGCCGCCATTTTCAAAATGGCCGCCAAAAACCGCTTTTTTTTAAATTTTATTTTTTTATAAAGCAATCAAAATGTTGATGTGTTTTACAAAGGGTGTTGTCTTAATATATTTATGTGTATGTCTATACTTCAATAAATAGTTGTTAGATACACCCCTATACTTCAGGGGTTAGGGGTTTTACACATGTATACATACTATGCAACTTTGAGACTAGTTTTGTGTCAGTTGTCTTTAGCCTTAAGCATTTCTGAAGTGTGTTTAAGTTTCAGTCTCATCTCTATTAGCGGCTTTTAGTATATAATAACTCGTAAGTATACATCCAGTGACTTGGTAAAACACTATTAAAGGTATACGCAACAATCTTGAATCATTTATCAAGCATCCAAATTGATTAATCCAATATCAGGTTAACTTTAAAACTTCTTGCATATACTTAAATACAATGCAGAATTTTTAATTGTTTGTGGTTATTGTATTACAAGTTTTAATATTGTATTGGTGCAATATATTCCCCAATGAGTAATATGTAAAACTAATTTGCTTTGAACTATTTACATAATTATAAAAACTGATTTTAAAACATGCATATAAAGTAACAAAACTAATGGGACGCCGCAGGTTATAAAAAAATCAAGCTTGCCGAGTCTTCTAAACTCTTGGAGAAAACATATCGGAAAGGATGCTTAAACAATAGTTTTCATCTCCAATTTATCGGAATTAAGATTTAATTACGACCTTAAATTACATGTGTTGATTTAAACAATATTTACAAGACACTATCAGAAAATAAAATCAAAAAGAAGTTTGTTATATACACAAATTCAAATGTAATAAGTGGTCATATCATTTGAACATTTTCAAAATGACAGCTAACATAAATGTAATCTTATCTTACTATCTATGATCTGAATGGTATAAATTTTCTTAATCACAGTCACAGTACCCAACATCCCATTTTTAAAAGACTGTAAACATCATTTCTGCTTTAACACTTCGTTTTAAATTGCAACACACTTGTCTCTTTGACATCTACATTTAATAAATCCCTTGCAAACGCTGATGCCTGTGGTAGTGTTATCGAAAATGGCTTCAACATACCCTCTTCCAACCGCAGTCACCGGATGTAGGCATTTCAAAGGTGGACCTAAAGGCCATGTCTCCAACAATGTCCAATTACAACCTGTAAACAACTCGGTAGGTGTCCTTGAAAAGAGCTATATCAATTGGTGACATGGACTTGTTGTATCTTGGAACCATTGAATGTCAACCATTCTTTGCGACATCAACAGCACTTCCTTTTGTCGAACATGCACTTCCTGTTGTCATACATTTTCCAACAAGAACAAATTTTGGAATTGGAAAGCTTGTTCAACCTCAACATAGTATTGCCAGATTCTCCATGCACAGGTTTTACCTTTTTCAGCAAATGAAGATATTTCATTGCATCTAGTAAGTGTGAAAAGCAACTATTCGTCTTATTTTATATGAACTAATGAATAGGCAATACAGTGTGCAACGAATCACCTAAAGTGATTCCTAGCTCCTAAAACTAACACATATCTCATCTAACTGTATTTACATTACCACTGCTATAACAAGTAATACAACGTCTGTGTCTACTGTATATAGCATAAGTTTAATGAAGTATTGTTTGCCACCTGCCACATGCATCACCCGCATTGTATCGTATCATCTTAGTGAAATGATCGAGATCAGTCCTAGATTCTCGTTGTCTGATACAAGGCACATATTCATCTCTGTTTTAATGAACGTGTTTTTAGTTTCTCTTCTAGCCGCAACCGATTGCTATGCCAGTTAGCCAGAGCTCTGATTTTGTTTTGCATGATAGCCGTCACATACTAAACATTCTGCAAGTGACATTCAAAAATGTGTAAAGGATCTTGTTGATCATACTTACTAATGTTTTCCAAGCATTAAAATGCATTTTAAGGCAGCTCGCATAGTCTGATTAAAATCCAAAAAAGTTTTCCAAAGTTAGAAAAGGCTGGTGAGACACCCTAATCTGCTGTTAATCGGAACCTAATATGATACATATATATGCGAGAAAAGAAAGCAAGTTATAGCATCTGTTGTAGGTGACCACTGAGGAAAGAAAACATGTTCTGGTTTATCTGTTTAAAGACAGACTTGGTTATGTCATCTATAAGCTCTATTACAAATGTGTCTTGCTTTGCATTACATAATTTACCTATTTGTTGCAACTTCTGTCACACGAGAGTCGTCTATGTAACGTAAGTCAAGTACCAGTAAAACCTCAATATTGTCCTTAAATATATTTTCTAACTCCTCTACTGTGTCACTCAAACTGTCTTACGAATATCTTTAACTTGTTCATGATGGAAAAGATCAGAGTATATTCATAGGCAGCACCTGATGAATTATTGCGATAACTGAAATTAACAGATAACTCTAACCATATCTGGTTCAGAGATCATCCAGTGTGGAAATTGCGATGTGTATACAGCACCTACTGCACCTGCATCTTCTTTCACAATCTTGTATTTCTGCTTGTGAGCTAGTTTATTGGGTATTGATGAGACAACACTAATGAAGTTTATCTCACACACAGAGATGACTAATTTTAAGATTTAAAGTGTAACTGAACAGTACTGCAATTGCGAACTTTTGGTTTCTCTTTATGATCGTCATGTGCAATATGCAATGGTTTAAGGCGTAAGCCCGGTTTACCATAAGTATGGTAATCACATAATGAATATGCAATGTCATAATTGCCTCATGGGCACTGGTCCATCTATAGTCTTCAAACAAGTCTCAGATTGTTTTAAGTACCTCCATTTTAAATACGAAGGTTTCAACGCAAAATGCCATTATGATCTTCACATTGGGTTTCAGGCCAATTTCATTTCTGCTCGGCAACTATATAGTTTTGACGCAGTTAATCCGTTAGAATAAGATGTCTTCACGTTTAGGTTTTGTTTATGTTTTGTCTTGTAAATAAGGTTAACAAAGTCAATGTATTTTAGGGTTTTATAAATATATTTATAATGAAGTTTCTGATAAGAAAATTAGTTTAGTACCCTTCAGAAATTCCAAAGGCTGGAGAAAACCTAGAGTCAACCGGAAGTGAACTGTGATTTAAACTTGTAAATCCCTCAACACATTAACCATAGGGTGCTTCTAAATAACTCTTTATTATGATATTAACAAACAAATAATATGCCAAGACAACTGAGTGTACAAATTCAACATATTAATTACTTTCTTACAAACAACTATTAAACGAATTATAAATTTTACTATTTTCAACACATTTTGGCGGCCATTTTGAAAACGGTAGCCATTTTGAACTTAAAATATACCCAGATTGTATTGCATGACCCTTTGTCTATTATTTTGCGGAATTTGTTGCGATTGCCATAATATATGTTGTTAAAACCTGATACATATAGGATCAACTGATTATTTATTACATATTTGGCGGCCATTTTGAAAATGGCGGCCATTTTGAAAAATCTGGCGTGGGTCCATAGCCATTTTTTTTCAGTATGGTATTGTCTAGCTATGTGCAAAGTTTGGTGCTTTTATCAAACAATGCACATTTTTTTCACCAATCTGCCCCACTAATAGGCCAGCCACTTCAAAAAAGGTCACCCATCATTTGTATATAGACCAGCCACTTCAAAACATGTCACCCATCATATGTATATAGACCAGCCACTTCAAAACATGTCACCCATCATATGTATATGGACCAGCACTTCAAAACACGTCACCCATCATTTGTATATAGACCGACCACTTCAAAACATGTCAGCTACCAGAAGTATATAGACCAACCACTTCACAACATATCACCCATCATATGTATATAGACCAGCCACTTCAAAACAGGTTAGCTACCATAATTATATAGACCAGCCACTTCAAAACATGTCATCCATCATATGTATATGTACCAGCCACTTCAAATCATGTCACCCGTCATTTGTATATAGACCAGCCACTTCAAAACACGTCACCCATCATTTGTTTATAGACTAGTCACTTCAAAACATGTCACCCATCATTGCATATAGACCAGCCACTTCAAAACAGGTCAGCTACGATACTGATATAGACCAACACTTTCAAAACAGGTCAACTACCATAATTATATAGACCAGCCACTTCAAAACATGTCTCCCATCATTTGTATATAGACCAACCACTTCAAAACAGGTCAACTACCATAATTATATAGGCCAGCCACTTCAAAACAGGTCACCCATCATTTGTATATAGACCAGCCACTTCAAAACATGTCACCCATCATATGTATATAGACCAGCCACTTCAAAACATGTCACCCATCATATGTATATGGACCAGCCACTTCAAAACACGTCACCCATCATTTGTATATAGACCAGCCACTTCAAAACACGTCACATATCATTTATATATAGACCAGCCACTTCAAAACATGTCACTCATCATTTGTATGTAGACCAACTATTTAAAAATAGGTCACCCACTATAATTATATAGGCCAGCCACTTCAAAACAGGTCACCTACCACAATTATATAGACCAGCACCTTCAAAACATGTCACACATCATATGTATATAGACCAGCCACTTCAAAACATGTCATCCGTCATTTGTATATAGGCCAGCCACTTCAAAACATGTCACCTGACATAATTTTATAGGCCAGCCACTTTAAAACAGGTCACCCATCATAAGTATATAGGCCAGCCACTTCAAAACATGTCACCCATCATATGTATATAGGCCAGGCACTTCAAAACATGTCACCCATCATTTGTATATAGACCAACCACTTCAAAACAGGTCACCTACCAAAATTATATAGGCCAGCCACTTTAAAACGTGTCATCCATCATTTGTATATAGTCCAGCCACTTCAAGACATGTTACCCATCATTTGTATTTAGACCAACCATTTCAAACATGTCACCCATGGTATGTATGTGCACGAACCTTTTCAAGCCACACATCTCATTTCCTATACATGTATATAGATTTACTACAACACATCAATCACTATGTCGCATCACCATCACATACCTTGACCTACTTATGTCCTACCGGATAAGAAATTGGTTATTTTCTTAGGACATTATATAATCTTCTACACAGTCTTTAACCTTCATGTATTGAAACTATTTGACAGTCTTAAACCTTTTTGAATAACACTTTGATCAATACCAATACCAAACATAGTTCACTATGTCAATGACCTACTTAACAGACTTATTCTGGTCAACAAAACTGTAAATCTTAATTCCTAAGACACTGCATGATTAGATAAACTCTTCAACTTTCTAGAAATACTTAGATTAGTGATGCACTGAAGTATAAAAAAGAGGCCACCGTGAAATGACCTTGACCTTCTTAATGAACTTGTTATGATCAACATTTATCATCACTCTTATTTACTTCTCTCAGCCAAGAAACTGCATCGCCTGCAGTGCTCTTGTCTTATATGAAACGAAATGCACTCATGCAAGATCCTCTTTTGTAAAAGATAAACTCTTGAGTACATGTAACTGTCTTTAGTCATGCATGATAAGGTGTTTGGTGTCATTCCAAGGCATTTTCCAACAGCATACATCAAGTTTCACAGGTTTGAGGATTATGCCTTTTAAAATATTCAGTTAGAAGGAGGCTCCTCACAGTCCATACTTCTGTTTTCAATCTGAACCTAAAACGTATAAACATAACAAATATTAATCTAGTCATGAATTGGACAACTCTACACATTTGAATATTGTTAATTTTTAAAAAATATAGTAAGACCTTGACCACTCTAATACTGAGAAATTTCCTTTTAACAAAATCTGATAAATCTGAATAAATCATCATTACTGTCAATGACAGTTTTTTTCCCCCAACGTTTCTTGTCATGAATTTGATGTAAAGTCACATCTAATAACAAGAGGTCAATGACCTTGAAGCTCTACTGATAGATTTTTGATAGCTAGGTCAACGTCCCTGTGAAGTTGCATGAAAATCCATCAAGTAGTTTCATAGGAGTAGTCTCTACAAGTTTTCATTATATAACTCTTTGTAAACAAAGATGGCCGCTGCCGGCCGTGTTTAATGTCAAATCAAAATATTTTTTGACAAGGATCAACATCATGTCATACTGATCATTTTAGAAAAAGTCCCATATCAATATCACTTATAGTTTTCAAGAAGTAGTCGCTACAAACTTGTATTTTGAAAATCTATTTTTAGCCATGGCAGCCATCTTGAATTTCCGGCCGACCTGAAATTTTGCTAGGATCAATTAGACATCAAGAGCAACATTCCTGTAAAGTTTCATGAAAATCCGTCGAGTAGTTACAGAGGAGTAGTCGCTACAAGTTTTTACTAGATAACTCTATGTAAACAAAGATGGCCGCCGACAGCCATGTTTAACATCGAATCAAAACGATTTTCGACAAGAACCAACATCATGACATGCTGATCATTTTAGAAAAAGTCGCATATCAATATCACTTATAGTTTTCAAGAAGTAGTCGCCATAAACTTGTTTTTTGAAAATCTATTTTTAGCCGTGGCGGCCATCTTGAATTTCCGGACGACCTGACATTTTGCTAGGATCAATTAGATATCAAGAGCAACATTCGTGTGAAGTTTCATGAAAATCCGTCATGTAGTTTCAGAGGAGTAGTCACTACAAGTTTTCATTATATAACTCTATGTAAACAAAGATGGCCACTGGCAGCCATGTTTAACGTTGAATCAAAATAATTTTCGACAAGGATCAACATCATGTCATACTGATCATTTTAGGAAAAGACGCATATCAATATCACTTATAGTTTTCAAGAAGTAGTCGCTACAAACTTTCCGGCCGACCTGAAATTTTGCTAGGATCATTTAGACATCAAGAGAAACATTCCTGTGAAGTTTCATGGAAATCCGTCGAGTAGTTTCAGAGGAGTAGTCGCTACAAGTTTTTACTATATAACTCTATGTAAATAAAGATGGCCGCTGGCAGCCAGGTTTAATGTCGAATCAAAACGATTTTCGACAAGGACCAACATCATGTCAGGCTGATCATTTTAGAAAAAGTCACTTAGAGTTTTCAAGAAGTCACTTAGAGTTTTCAAGAAGGAGTCGCTACAAACTTGTTTTTTAAAAACCTATTTTTAGATTTGGCGGCCATCTTGGATTTCACATTAACATGAATTTTTGCTAGGATCAACTAGACTTCGTGGGCAACATTTCTGTAAAGTTTCATGAAAATCCATTTAGTAGTTTCAGAGGAGTAGTCGCTACAAAAAAAAGTTTACGGACGGACAGACAGACGGACAGACGGACGACGGACGCCGCACCACGGCATAAGCTCTGCTGATCTCTGATCAGTCGAGCTAAAAACTGAACAAAGCTTCTGAAGTAATAAACAAACTGTTGAGTACTTACATAATTTCAAAGACTACAGCTTTATTTCTTGACTCCTGTTCCAACTCTGAACACAGCAAGTCTGCTTCTGTATAGCTGATGTTCAATACCTTTACTGCTATTGCAGCTAGTGCCACTTTATTGAGCACATGCTCAATGTACTACATGGCCAGACTTAAGTAAAGTGACATTTACATCCTCCAAATCATGTACAGCGCTAAGAAAAAACAATCCTTTATAACAGTACCTATTCTACAGTACAGAACAATATCTAAGATAGTTTGTTAAAATACTCAATGGTGATTAGTTATTGAGTGGACTTTAAACAACCTATTAAGAACTCGGACGACACGTCCTTCAACTTTTGGGACGTCATTTTAAACTAAGTGAAACGTCAGAAAACATTCAAAACAACAATTGCGTTATTTTAAAAGCAATGAGATGTTCGAACAAAATGTTGAAACTGTTAAAACAGGATAAAGCTGTACATTTTCTTTGTTAGTTGTGGAGAGAGAGATGGGCATTCAGTGTAAGTTGTGTGAATTTGTACTATGTTCAATCTGTCAAAATGTGTGTATGTAATGCACAAAAGTCCATCTTGGATAAAAAAATATATAATATTTTCAGCTGGTTTATATTGTGCGAGATCAAAACCTGGTGTTTTGGACTTGAAACACATCGTAACATGCATGCGGCCACTGGTGTCTATGTTCTTCAAGTACCACCCATCAAGTGTTAGTAGACTGGTATTGATATGGGAGAATATAAACCCGCTGGAAATATTGTATTTCTTAAATAAAACAATTACAAGCATGCACTTACAACTTATCTTTCTCCATTTCTTTTATAAGCTGTATGTCCTTCACCACCACAATCTGTCCATGTCTGGAGTATGGTCTGCTGTTAAGTGTAGGCATATACATAAATAACGTTTTTAAATTGTAGAACAAAAATAAAATTATGTCGAGCAATATGCATCTTTAAACAGTGTTCAACTTTCCACATCAAGCTCTAAACAGTTTTAGCAATGGACCTTCATTTAAAGACAGTTTAGTTGGCTAATTTACATATGTAACAACTAGGGAAGATGATTATATTTTCCCTAAGAAGTTGCAACTCCATCAATATTATTTGTTAGATTTTAAACACACGACTGGTTCTATTTATCTTCACGTTAAAACATTATTAAAGAAAGTATCTTCAAAAAATATAGTACCTTGTTTTATCCAGGAAAAATCGATTTAAATAAAACACAAGTTACAGCACAGCATTTTAATTTACACTCAAGGCCATGTTTAAATAAAATGAAATCTAGCTGAATTGTTTAAATGCTATTTTTCAGAAACGAGATTATAAGTTACAAAGAACCAATATAAAAATATTCAGGAAGATTTCTATATACATGTATATAAAACAATTTTATTACAGTTTTAAAACTGCCGACTGCATGTCATATATGTGAAAATGATATTCTATTATACACAAATAATATCACTTACAGAAGGACTAAACAAGATGAATCCATATCCTCTTATAGGTTTGTTTTTCTGTTCAAGAAATCGACACGCAGTTTCCTCCAGGGTACCCTTTTTATGCAATATATACATATTACACATCTTACATACTATATCATCACAAACACATTTACTTCTTTGTAATATTTCCTTCATTATAACTGATACATGGTGGTTTTATATTTTCTTGAGTATGTATAAACTGTCGGCATATGAACTGGTCTCTCTGTGTTACACTTTCCTAAATATACACCTGTCCCTATAACTGGTCTATGTGTGTTATACCTTCCTAATGATATAAGTGTCACTATAACTGGTCTATGTGTGTTATACCGTCCTGATTATACATCTGGTCTATGTGTGTTACACCTTCTTGGTATATGTGTCACTATAGCTGGATTATGTGTGTTATACCTTCCTGATTATACATCTGTCCCTATAACTGGTCTATGTGTGTTATACCGTCCTGATTATACATCTGGTCTATATGTGTTACACCTTCTTGGTATATGTGTCACTATAACTGGATTATGTGTGTTATACCTTCCTGATTATACATCTGTCCCTATAACTGGTCTATGTGTGTTATACCGTCCTGATTATACATCTGGTCTATGTGTGTTACACCTTCTTGATATGTGTCACTATAACTGAATTATGTGTGTTATACCTTCCTGATTATACATCTGTCCCTATAACTGGTCTATGTGTGTTATACCTTTTTGATGATATATGTGTCACTATAACTGGTCTATGTGTGTTATAAACTTTCTGATTAATATACATCTGTCCTATAACTCATATATGTGTATTATACCTTATTGATATTATATGTGTCACTATAACTGTTCTATGTGTGTTCTACCTTCCTGATTATACATCTGGTCTATGTGTGTTACACCTTCTTGATATATCTGTCACTATAACTGGATTATGTGTGTTATACCTTCCTGATTATACATCTGTCCCTATAACTGGTCTATGTGTGTTATACCTTTTTGATGATATATGTGTCACTATAACTGGTCTATGTGTGTTATACCTTCTTGATGATATATGTGTCACTATAACTGGTTTATGTGTGTTATAACTTTCTGATTAATATACATCTGTCCTATAACTCATATATGTGTATTATACCTTATTGATGTTATATGTGTCACTATAACTGTTCTATGTGTGTTATACCTTCCTGATTATACATCTGTCCTATAACTGATATATGTGTCTTATAACTTCTTGATGATATATGTGTCACTATAACTGGTCTATGTGTGTTATACCTTCCTTCCTGATTATACATATGCCATGTGTATTATACCTTCTTGATGATATATGTGTCACTATAACTGGTCTATGTGTGTTCTACCGTCCTGATTATACATCTGTCCCTATAGCTTGTCTATGTGTGTTATACCTTCTTCACGATTTATGTGTCACTATAACTGGTCTATGCGTGTTATACCTTCCTGATTATACATCTGTCCTATATCTGGTCTATGTGTGTTGGACATTCTTGATGATATATGTGTCACTATAACTGGTATATGTGTATTACACCTTCATGATGTTATGATTGTCACTTTAACTGATTAAACATCTAACATATAACTGGTCTATGTGTGTTATACCATCCTGATTATACATCTGTCCCTTTAACTGTTCTATGTGTGTTATACCTTTCTGATTATACATCTGTCCTATAACTGGTCCATGTGTGCTGTACCTTCCTGATTATACATCTTTCCTATAACTGGTCCATGTGTGTTGAACCTTCATACATCTGTCCCTCTAACTGGTCTATGTGTGCTATACCTTCCCGATTAAACATCTAACATATAACTGGTATATGTGTATTATACATTCTTGATGATATATGTGTCACTATAACTGGTTTATGTGTATTATACCTACCTGCGAAGACCAGTATTATATGTCTGAAGACTGGACCTACCTCTTAGTTATTCTTTCACCGCTTATTATGTCTTCCATTCTGTTAATTGCCTCTTTAATCTACAAAAAATCTATCAATGCTAACTTCTAATCTTCACATACAAATATGTATACATATGGTAGGTGACATGTTTTGAAGTGGCTGGTCTATATACAAATGATGGGTGACCTGTTTTGAAGTGGCTGGCCTATATACTGATGATGGGTGACATGTTGGAAGTGGCTGGTCTGTATACATATGATGGGTGGCCTGTTTTGAAGTGGCTGGTCTATATACTTATGGTAGGTGACATGTTTTGAAGTGGCTGGTCTATATACAAATGATGGGTGACATGTTTTGAAGTGGCTGGTCAATATACATATGATGGGTGACATGTTTTGAAGTGGCTGGTCTATATACATATGATGGGTGACATGTTTTGAAGCGGCTGATCTATATACAAATGATGGGTGACATGTTTTGAAGTGGCTGGTCTATATACATATGATGGGTGACATGTTTTGAAGTGGCTGATCTATATACAAATGATGGGTGACATGTTTTGAAGTGGCTGGTCTATATACTGATGGATGACATGTTTTGAAGTGACTGGTCTGTATACATATAATGGGTGGCCTGTTTTGAAGCGACTGGTCTATATACTTATGGTGGGTGACATGTTTTGAAGTGGCTGGTCTATATACTTATGATGGGTGACCTGTTTTAAAGTGACTGGCGTATATACTTATGGTAGGTGACATGTGTTTAAGTGGCTGGTCTATATACTGATGATGGATGACATATTTTGAAGTGACTGGTCTGTATACATATGATGGGTGGCCTGTTTTGAAGTGGCTGGTCTATACACTTATAGTAGGTGACATGTTTTGAAGTGGCTGGTCTATATACAAATGATGGGTGACCTGTTTTGAAGTGACTGGTCTATATACTGATGATGGGTGACATGTTGAAAGTGGCAGGTCTGTATACATGTGATAAGTGGCCTGTTTTGAAGTGATGGTATATATACATACGATGGGTGGCCTGTTTTGAAGTGGCTGGTCTATATACAAATGATGGGTGACGTGTTTTGAAGTGGCTGGTCTATATACGTATGATGGTTGACCTGTTTTGAAGTGGCTGGCCTATATAATTATGGTAGGTCACATGTTTTGAAGTGGTTGGTCTATATACAAATGATGGGTGACCTGTTTTGAAGTGGCTGCTCTATATACTAATGATGGGTGATATGTTGGAAGTGGCTGGTCTGTATACATACGATGGGTGGCCTGTTTGTAAGTGGCTGGTCTATATATTTATGGTAGGTGACATGTTTTGAAGTGGCTGGTCTATATACAAATAATGGTTGACATGTTTTGAAGTGGCTGGTCTATATACATATGATGGGTGACATGTTTTGAAGTGGCTGGTCTATATACAAATGATGGTTGACATGTTTTGAAGTGACTGGCCTATATACTTATGGTAGGTGACATGTTTTGAAGTTTCTGGTCTACATACAAATGATGGTTGTCATGTTGTGAAGTGGCTGGTCTGTATACATATGATAGGCGGCCTGTTTTGAAGTGGCTGGTCTATATACTTATGGTAGGTGACATGTTTTGAAGTGGCTGGTCTATATACAAATGATGGTTGACATGTTTTGAAGTGGCTGGCCTATATACTTATGGTAGGAGACATGTTTTCAAGTGTTTGGTCTATATACTTCTGGTAGCTGACCTGTTTTGAAGTGGCTGGTCTATATACAAATGATGGGTGACATGTTTTGAAATGGTTGGTCTAAGACTGAAGTCTGAAGACTGGACCTACCTCTTAGTTATTCTTTCACCGCTTATTATGTCTTCCATTCTGTTAATTGCCTCTTCAATCTACAAAAAATGTATCAATGCCAACTTCTAATCTTCACATACAAATATGTATACATATGGTAGGTGACATGTTTTGAAGTGACTGGTCTATATACTTATGGTAGGTGAGATGTTTTGAAGTGGCTGGTCTATATACAAATGATGGTTGACATGTTTTGAAGTTGCTGGCCTATATAATTATGGTAGGTGACATGTTTTGAAGTGGCTGGTCTACATACAAATGATGGTTGACATGTTTTGATATGGCTGGTCTATATACTATATATATATGATGCGTGACATCTTTTGAAGTGGCTGGTCTGTATACATATGATGGGTGACATGTTTTGAAGTGGCTGGTCTATATACAACTGATGGGTGACATGTTTTGAAGTGGCTGGTCTATATATTGATGATGTATGACATGTTTTGAAGTGACTGGTCTGTATACATATAATGGGTGGCCTGTTTTGAAGTGGCTGGTCTATATACGTATGGTAGGTGACATGTTTTGAAGTGGCTGGTCTATATACAAATGATGGGTGACATGTTTTGAAGTGGCTGGTCTATATACTTATGATGGGTGACATGTTTTGAAGCGACTGGTCTATATACTTATGATGGGTGACCTGTCTTGAAGTGGCTGGCCTATATACTTATGGTAGGTGACATGTTTTGAAGTGGCTGGTCTCTATACAAATGATGGGTGACATGTTTTGAAGTGGCTGGTCTATATGCTTATGATGGGTGTCCTGTTTTGAAGCGGCTGGTCTATATATTTATGATGGGTGCCCTGTTTTGAAGTGGCTGGCCTATATAATTATGGTAGGTGACATGTTTTGAAGTGGCTGGTCTATATACAAATGATGGGTAACCTGTTTTGAAGTGGCTGGTCTATATACTGATGATGGGTGACATGTTGGAAGTGGCTGGTCTGTATACATACGATGGGTGTCCTGTTTTTAAGTGGCTGGTCTATATATTTATTGTAGGTGACATGTTTTGAAGAGGCTGGTCTATATACAAATGATGGTTGACATGTTTTGAAGTGGCTGCCCTATATAATTATGGTAGGTGACATGTTTTGAAGTGGCTGGTCTACATACAAATGATGGTTGTCATGTTTTGAAGTGGCTGGTCTGTATACATATGATAGGCGGCCTGTTTTGAAGTGGCTGGTCTATATACTTATGGTAGGTGACATGTTTTGAAGTGGCTGGTCTATATACAAATGATGGTTGACATGTTTTGAAGTGGCTGGCCTATATACTTATGGTAGGAGACATGTTTTCACGTGTTTGGTCTATATACTTCTGGTAGCTGACATGTTTTGAAGTGGCTGGTCTATATACAAATGATGGTTGACATGTTTTGAAGTGGCTGGCCTATATACTTATGGTAGGAGACATGTTTTCAAGTGTTTGGTCTATATACTTCTGGTAGCTGACCTGTTTTGAAGTGGCTGGTCTATATACAAATGATGGGTGACATGTTTTGAAATGGTTGGTCTATATACTTCTGGTAGCTGACCTGTTTTGAAGTGACTGGTCTATATACTTATGGTAGGTGACATGTTTTGAAGTGGCTGGTCTATATACAAATGATGGTTGACATGTTTTGAAGTGGCTGGCCTATATAATTATGGTAGGTGACATGTTTTGAAGTGGCTGGTCTATATACAAATGATGGTTGACATGTTTTGATGTGGCTGGTCTATATACTATATACATATGATGCGTGACATCTTTTGAAGTGGCTGGTCTGTATACATATGATGGGTGACATGTTTTGAAGTGGCTGGTCTATATACATATGATGGGTGACATGTTTTGAAGTGGCTGGTCTATATACAAATGATGGTTGACATGTTTTGAAGTGACTGGCCTATATAATTATTGTAGGTGACATGTTTTGAAGTTTCTGGTCTACATACAAATGATGGTTGTCATGTTTTGAAGTGGCTGGTCTGTATACATATGATAGGCGGCCTGTTTTGAAGTGGCTGGTCTATATACTTATGGTAGGTGACATGTTTTGAAGTGGCTGGTCTATATACAAATGATGGTTGACATGTTTTGAAGTGGCTGGCCTATATACTTATGGTAGGAGACATGTTTTCAAGTGTTTGGTCTATATACTTCTGGTAGCTGACCTGTTTTGAAGTGGCTGGTCTATATACAAATGATGGGTGACATGTTTTGAAATGGTTGGTCTAAGACTGAAGTCTGAAGACTGGACCTACCTCTTAGTTATTCTTTCACCGCTTATTATGTCTTCCATTCTGTTAATTGCCTCTTTAATCTACAAAAAATATATCAATGCCAACTTCTAATCTTCACATACAAATATGTATACATATGGTAGGTGACATGTTGTGAAGTGACTGGTCTATATACTTACGGTAGGTGACATGTTTTGAAGTGGCTGGTCTATATACAAATGATGGTTGACATGTTTTGAAGTTGCTGGCCTATATAATTATGGTAGGTGACATGTTTTGAAGTGGCTGGTCTACATACAAATGATGGTTGACATGTTTTGATATGGCTGGTCTATATACTATATATATATGATGCGTGACATGTTTTGAAGTGACTGGTCTGTATACATATAATGGGTGGCCTGTTTTGAAGTGGCTGGTCTATATACGTATGGTAGGTGACATGTTTTGAAGTGGCTGGTCTATATACAAATGATGGGTGACATGTTTTGAAGTGGCTGGTCTATATACTTATGATGGGTGACATGTTTTGAAGCGACTGGTCTATATACTTATGATGGGTGACCTGTCTTGAAGTGGCTGGCCTATATACTTATGATGGGTGCCCTGTTTTAAAGTGGCTGGCCTATATAATTATGGTAGGTGACATGTTTTGAAGTGGCTGGTCTATATACAAATGATGGGTGACCTGTTTTGAAGTGGCTGGTCTATATACTGATGATGGGTGACATGTTGGAAGTGGCTGGTCTGTATACATACGATGGGTATCCTGTTTTTAAGTGGCTGGTCTATATATTTATTGTAGGTGACATGTTTTGAAGAGGCTGGTCTATATACAAATGATGGTTGACATGTTTTGAAGTGGCTGGCCTATATAATTATGGTAGGTGACATGTTTTGAAGTGGCTGGTCTACATACAAATGATGGTTGTCATGTTTTGAATTGGCTGGTCTGTATACATATGATAGGCGGCCTGTTTTGAAGTGGCTGGTCTATATACTTATGGTAGGTGACATGTTTTGAAGTGGCTGGTCTATATACAAATGATGGTTGACATGTTTTGAAGTGGCTGGCCTATATACTTATGGTAGGAGACATGTTTTCAAGTGTTTGGTCTATATACTTCTGGTAGCTGACCTGTTTTGAAGTGGCTGGTCTATATACAAATGATGGGTGACATGTTTTGAAATGGTTGGTCTATATACTTATGGTAGGTGACATGTTTTGAAGTGGCTGGTCTATATACAAATGATGGTTGACATGTTTTGAAGTGGCTGGCCTATATAATTATGGTTGGTGACATGTTTTGAAGTGGCTGGTCTACATACAAATGATGGTTGACATGTTTTGATGTGGCTGGTCTATATACTATATACATATGATGCGTGACATCTTTTAAAGTGGCTGGTCTGTATACATATGATAGGTGACATGTTTTGAAGTGGCTGGTCTATATACAACTGATCGGTGACATGTTTTGAAGTGGCTGGTCTATATACTGATGATGTATGACATGTTTTGAAGTGACTGGTCTGTATACATATAATGGGTGGCCTGTTTTGAAGTGGCTGGTCTATATACTTATGGGAGGTGACATGTTTTGAAGTGGCTGGTCTATATACAAATGATGGGTGACATGTTTTGAAGTGGCTGGTCTATATACTTACGATGGGTGACATGTTTTGAAGCGACTGGTCTATATACTTATGATGGGTGACCTGTCTTGAAGTGGCTGGCCTATATACTTATGGTAGGTGACATGTTTTGAAGTGGCTGGTCTATATACAAATGATGGGTGACCTGTTTTGAAGTGGCTGGTCTATATGCTTATGATGGATGGCCTGTTTTGAATCGGCTGGTCTATTTATTTATGATGGGTGCCCTGTTTTGAAGTGGCTGGCCTATATAATTATGGTAGGTGACATGTTTTGAAGTGGCTGGTCTATATACAAATGATGGTTGACCTGTTTTGAAATGGCTGGTCTATATACTGATGATGGGTGACATGTTGGAAGTGGCTGGTCTGTATACATACGATGGGTGTCCTGTTTTTAAGTGGCTGGTCTATATATTTATTGTAGGTGACATGTTTTGAAGAGGCTGGGTCTATATACAAATGATGGTTGACATGTTTTGAAGTGGCTGGCCTATATAATTATGGTAGGTGACATGTTTTGAAGTGGCTGGTCTACATACAAATGATGGGTGACATGTTTTGAAGTTGCTGGCCTATATAATTATGGCATGTGATATGTTTTTAAGTGTCTGGTCTATATACTTATGGTAGGTGACATGTTTTGAAGTGGCTGGTCTATATACAAATGATGGTTTACATGTTTTAAAGTGGCTGGTCTATATACATATGATGGGTGACATGTTTTGAAGTGGCTGGTCTATATAAAATGATGGTTGACATGTTTTGAAGTTTCTGGCCTTTATAATTATGGTAAGTGACATGTTTTGAAGTGTCTGGTCTACATACAAATGATTGTTGTCATGTTTTGAAGTGGCTGGTCTGTATACATATGATGGGAGGGCCTGTTTTGAAGTGGCTGGTCTATATATTTATGGTAGGTGACATGTTTTGAAGTGGCTGGTCTATATACAAATGATGGTTGACATGATACTTATGGTAGGTGACATGTTTTGAAGTGGCTGGTCTATATACAAATGATGGTTGACATGTTTTGAAGTGGCTGGCCTATATACTTATGGTAGGTGACATGAAGTGGTTGGTCTATATACTTCTGGTAGCTGACCTGATTTGAAGTGGCTAGTCTATATACAAATGATGGGTGACATGTTTTGAAGTGGCTGGTCAATATACCAATGATGGTTGCCTTTTTTGAAGTGGCTGGCCTATATACATATGAAGGGTGACATGTTTTGAAGTGGCTGGTCTATATACAAATGATGGGTGACATGTTTTGAAGTGGCTGGTCTATATAAAATGATTGGTGACATGTTTTGAAGTGGCTGGTCTATATACTTATGGTGGGTGACATGTTTTGAAGTGGCTGGTCTATACACAAATGATGGTTGACATGTTTTAAAGTGGCTGGTCTATATACATATGATGGGTGACATCTTTTGAAGTGGCTGGTCTATATAAAATGATGGTTGACATGTTTTGAAGTGGCTGGCCTATATAATTATGGTAGGTGACATGTTCTGAAGTGTCTGCTCTACATACAAATGATGGTTGTCATGTTTTGAAGTGGCTGGTCTGTATACATATGATGGGAGGCCTGTTTTGAAGTGGCTAGTCTATATACTTATGGTAGGTGACATGTTTTGAAGTGGCTGGTCTATATACAAATATGATGGTTGACATGATACTTATGGTAGGTGACATGTTTTGAAGTGGCTGGTCTATATACAAATGATGGTTGACATGTTTTGAAGTGGCTGGCCTATATACCAATGATGGTTGCCTTTTTTTGAAGTGGCTGGCTATATACATATGATGGGTGACATGTTTTGAAGTGGCTGGTCTATATACAAATGATGGGTGACATGTTTTGAAGTGGCTGGTCTATATAAAATGATGGGTGACATGTTTTGAAGTGGCTGGTCTATATACTTATGGGAGGTGACATGTTTTGCAATGGCTGGTCTATATACTTATGGTGGGTGACATGTTTTGAAGTGGCTGGTCTATATACATACGATGGGTGACATGTTTTGAAGTGGCTGATCTATATACATATGATGGGTGACATGTTTTGAAGTGTCTGGTCTATATACTTATGGTAGGTGACCTGTTTTAAGTGGCTGGTCTATATACATATGATGGGTGACATGTTTTGAAGTGGCTGGTCTGTATACAAATGATGGGTGACATGTTTTGAAGTGGCTGGTCTATATACAAATGATGGGTGACATGTTTTGAAGTGGCTGGTCTATATACATACGATGGGTGACATGTTTGAAGTGGCTGATCTATATACATATGATGGGTGACATGTTTTGAAGTGGCTGGTCTATATACTTATGATGGGTGACATGTTTTGAAGTGGCTGGTCTATATACAAATGATGGGTGACATGTTTTGAAGTGGCTGGTCTATATACTTATGGTGGGTGACATGTTTTGAAGTGGCTGGTCTATATAATTATGGTAGGTGACCTGTTTTGATGTCGTTGGTCTATATACAAATGATGGGTGGCATGTTTTGAAGTGGCTGATCTATATCATATGATAGGTGACATGTTTTGAAGTAGCTGGTCTATATACAACTGAGGGGTGATATGTTTTGAAGTGGCTGGTCTGTATAATTCTGGTAGGTGACCCATTTTGAACTGGTTGGGTATATATACTTCTGGTAGGTGACCTGATTTGAAGTGGTCTATATAATTCTGGTAGCTGACCTGTTTTGAAGTGGTTGGTCTATATACAAATGATGGGTGACATGTTTTGAAGTGGTTGGCCAGCCCCTTCCCACACCACACCAGCCATGTTCCCTCCCCTATCTTTACGACACCGTTGTAGAAGATAAGGATCAGCATAATATATTTGCATAATGCCACTTACAAAAAACTCAGTTTGAAAATAGTATGGTTATTTCTTAACATATAGATATAGGTGATTCCACTTACCAGAAAACGAATTCGCACAACTGATGTCTGGCGTGACATTCACTTACTTTCTCTAACGTCTGTTCGCTGCTCACTCACCCTCGAACGCAATTGGAGGCAACTGAGTGGATTGTAAATCCCTCGATTGATCCTCGATTGTGGATTGTAATTCCCTCGACTGAGCTGTATGTTTCTTCAACAGACATTACAGTCGATTTCTATTTGAACAATGTTCATATGTCTATCATTTAAACTATCTGAAGTTATTTACCAATCTAGTTAAATGTCAGGTTATGTTAACATTTTAACGAATTTATCATTTTACCGAATTTATCATTTTACCGCTCGTTTTCATGTTGTTACCGTTGAAGAGTTGGAGATCAAGGGAGTTAACTCGGTGTACGCAAGAAGATGACGTCATGTAATCGAAGTGGTAGGTATTTAGTGAATCCCCGTAACACAGTCTAAAATAATGTCAATATTTACTACTGTTACGTCACTGATTTCAACACGCGCTAATTTGCATAATCTTGAAAGTTTCCGGCCAAGACGATTTAATGTTCAAATAGGGTGTTTACAATAAAATGTATGCCAATTTATTCACTCACATATGCCCCTAGTGTTGTTTTAACATTGTGCGCTATGAAGTTGTTGACATGTTCAGTATATTCTTGAAGTTATTGACTTTTTTTTTAAATTTATCTCGAAAAAAGCTTCTCTACAAAGCCTCAGTTTCGCATTTTAACCTTTACATATTATGCTGCACATATTCTATAGGACTTTGTCAAGGAGTCAGAGAACTTTTCAAATTATTTCTGAAACTCTATTCTATCCAGCCCTAACGGAAACGTTGCATAGAAAACTGTTTTAAAGAAAATAAATCAGAATTTCGAAACTAAAGGTAGAAAAATTACTACCGGTGTCTGCGTTAGAACAGCTTAAAGCGTGACAACGACGATTTACCATCAAAATCGAGATGCATAGATTAGCAATTATACTATTTTTTTTCTTTCTTCTCTCGTTACCGTAAAGTTCGCTTGCGCTGTGCTCGCTAAAAAAAGTGTTAGGTCTCTGAAGGGAGGGTGCCTCTAGTAATCGCACTGTTCGTTTGCCTGTCCGGAAGGACGTTCGTCTGTTCGTTCGTTCGTTAATCCGAAACAATCATGTCTCAGCCATAACTGATCATAACTTCGAACGTACTGAATGGTATTTCATAAAACTTCACACACATAATATGAACTATGAAGTTAACATTTCAAACAATATTTTTGTGATGACAGTGATGTATAAGATGCAACTATAATTACTGTAGGCCAGAATGAATTTTATTTTGGGGAATATTAGCAAATATTTTAAACATTAGAAATACTTTTAGATAACAAGGGAACATTGGAAAAATAATTTTGGGGAACAAAGCAAAATATTAGTGGGGAACAAGGGAAAACTGACTCATATTTTCTGGAAACAAAGGAAGATGGACCTCTTTCCCTCTCCTGGTGGGGGTGGGTGGGTGGGGCCTCAATAATACTAAGAAGAATGGATAAATGATTATATGCAATATACAATTTGAAAGGGACAAATTGCATTTACCATATTGTTGATACTGAGTGTGTGTGTGTGTGTGTGGGGTGTGGGGGGGGGGGGGGGGGGGGGGGGGGGGGGGGGGCAAACATGTTTTTTAAGACGATTTTTGTTAAGAATGAATTCAAGTATATATCTATTTTAATTAAAACGTTTTAGACTAGCTTCAAAGAAACTAAACTGAAAAACTGAGCATTTACCTCACTGCTTCAAGTAGACACTGCCGTGATATAAGTTAACTGAAGATTGTTAACTATAATTTTACATACATTGTTACAATTGCTTTTTTTTTACATTTGTTTTGCTTTTGCCAGAAATGTTGATATTTTCTATCTTATTACTTATTACTAAATACATTTATATTCAAGCTGTGACCTGAGTATTTAGCCGATAACACTAAATATGATTCACAAATAGATGAGAGATGGGATAATTGTTTTAATTTTAACACCAATGTCCATCTGTCCTGATCTTACCTTCAATAAGAACCGTCTGTACAAAATGGCAAGTTGCATTCACTTCAGTGCATTGGTTTGAAGAAATCCAATCCAATGATTTTATCTGTGTGTGACCCAATGGGCCAATCCTAAAAGATGCTAGTGTCATCATCCAATGCTGGTTGTAAATGTCTGACATAATAATGCAACTATCAGTCACAGACAACCATTTAAATATAAACAAAGGATAGATGACCCTTTTCTTGAGAAGACGTTCAGTGTGATGCAGCCTTTCTGTAGAGTAAATTTCATTTTTCCTTTTCACTGAAAAGCAGTTCCAGTCCTTCCTGGTGTTTCATCTCTGTTCTGGTCCATTGTGTTCTGGTGAATCGTACCACTGGTCCATAATTATGTCATAAAACAAATACAAACATTCTACATGTATAATGAGTTCATTTTTACCAAACCACAGATATGACTTACAAATCACTATTTGAGTCAAATAAATGAGAACCAGACCATCTGCCATATTTTAAACAGGAACAGGAACAGAACAGTAGATATTCTTTATTTATGACT